>MU119437.1:0-89251 GCA_014904845.1 Acephala macrosclerotiorum
TTTTTTTTTTTTTTTTTATTTATAACAATTTTTTTTTTATTGATTTTTTTTAAAATATTTTTATTTATTTTGATAGATTCTATTTATACTTTGAAAAAAAAAAATTTTTATTGTAATTAAAACGATTTTATTATATAAAAAAACGAAATTATATTATTTTTTTTTTTTTTAAAAAATTTTAAAAATTTTTAATTTTTAAAAATCTATAAAAAATATTTTTTAATATATTTAAATATTTTTAAATATATTTCAATACATTTAAATATATTTCAATTACATTTAATTATATTCAAATTATATAAACGTTTATTAATACAATATTTACTATAATTTATAAAAAAAAAAATTTTTTTTTTTTTTTTATTTTTTTTAAAACTTTTCAATTACAATTTTTCAATTTCACGTTAATTTAAAAATTACAACTTTTTTTTAGTATTATTTATTTTTTTTTTTATTTTTTTAAAATTTTAATTTGTATTATTTTATATACAAACAATTTTATCAATCGAATATATTTTATTTATTTAAATATTTTACGACGATTTTCTTTAAAAATCTATATATATTTTTTTTATAAAAACAATTTACAAATATTTATTTTCTTTATTTTTTTCTTTTTAAAATTTATTTAATACATTTTATAAAAAATCAATATAAAATTATTTACTTAAAATTTTTAAAAATTTTTATTCAAAATTAATATTACAATATTTTAATTACATATATTAATACGCTTTAAAAAAATTTCTCGTAAAAATAAACAAATTTTGTAATTTTTAATTATTTAAAATACAAAAATATTTGTTTACTTTTTTTATATAATTTTTTTATAAATATAAAAACTTATAATTTTTTTCGATTTTATTAATAAATTTCTTTTTTTCAAATTTATACGTTTTTTATTTTTAAAATTTAATCAATTTATTATATTATTTTTTTATATGTAAATTTTATAATTTCAATTTTTACTCTTGAAATTCTTACGATATTATTATTATATTTTAAAAAAATATTTTATTAAACTTTAAAAATACGAGTTTTATATACAGAAAACGAAATAAAAATAATTATAATACGTTTATATAAATCGTATAATACGATTTTAATAATTTATAAAAAATTATTAATAAATTATTATTTAAAAAAAAAATTAATTGCGATTAATAATATTAATAATAAATTTATAAAAACTAAAAATGTAATAAAAAAAGTTTTAATTAAATAAAAAAAAAAATTTCAAATAATATATAATTTTAAATAAAAATTTTTTTTTTGAAATAAATAAAATTGAAAAATCGCGTATTGCGCTTTAATAAACTCAATTTAATTTGATTAAAACTTTTAATAGTATATTTAAATACTATAATTAAAAAACTTTTTTTCGAGTTTAAATATTTCAATAATTTATTGAAAATTCTATTGATATATTTTACAATAAATATATATACTAAAAACTCGAATAAATATTCTATATAAAACGTTTTATATTTCGTGAAATTATTAGAATTATTAATATAATTATTATCGAGAGAAACAAAATTTGTAATACGCTATTTATAAAAATATTTTTTCAATTTATTGATTATAAAAAAACGTTAATATATTTAAAAAATACGAATAATAATCTAATAATTACAAATTTGAATAAAATAAATTTGAAAAAATTGTATTTTACTTTTTATTTTTACGAATTTTTAATAATTAAAAAATATATTAAAATTTTTTTTTCAATTTTTGTAAATAAGTTTAAAAAATAATCGATTGTTGTTATTAGTAATATAAATATTCGAAACGTTAAATTTCAAAAAACTATTAATATTAATATTTTATTTTTTTAATCAATTTTATTAATTAGTAATAATAACGATAATAGCGATAACAATAATAACGATATTATTATTATTAATTTTTTCGTATAAAATTTTTTATTTTTTTAAATTTTTTAAATTTTTCGAATTTTTCGATTTATTTTTTTTTTCGTTTTAGTTTTTACGTTAATCAAATTTAAAAAATCTATTATCGATAATAAAAAATATTATAATATATTTATATTTATATTAAAAAAACATAAAATTATTACTATTTTATTTCGATTAATTCGCGAGTTTCGATCAAATAATATATATTCAATAATTGATTGTACGTACAATATAAACAATATTTAAAAATCAAATATTACTTTTTTTAATACTTTGAATTTTATTAATCGCGTTAAAATTTTAAATACTGTTTATAATATTTACAAATATTCGTTTATTAAATAATTTTATTGAGTTTATTATATAACGTTTTACGAAAATCTCGATTTGTATTTTAAAAACAATAAAAAACAAATTGAAATTATAAAAGTACGATTGTTTAAAATTTATAAATTGTACGTTAAAAAAAAAATTTTTCGATTTATTTGAATTTATTTTAATACTCGTTTTTGATTTATGAATATTTTAATTATTTTTTAATATAAATAAAAAACGTTAACGAAAAATCGATTTTAATTTTCGCGAATTTTTATTGTTTTTATTTTTATTTTTTTGATTAAATCGTTTATTAATTTAAAAATTATAATAATTTTTATTTTATAAGATTTTTTTAAATAAATAAAAAAAAAAAATTTTTATTTTTTTTTTTAAAGAAATTAATATATTAAAATTTTATTACTAATGAATTTTTTTTAGTAAATTTTCTTTTTTATACAATATATACTTTTTTTTTATTGTTTAATTTTTGTAAACGAATTTTAAATTGTAATTATTATTTTATCGATTTTCTAGAAATTACTTTTTTTATTTCGTTATTTTTTTTCAATTTATTAAATTTTATTAAAACGATAAAATTGATTAATTTTTCTACGAAAAAAAAATAAATATATTTCAAAATTTAGATTTATTGTATATTGAATTTTTTTTTTCTAGTAAATTTCAAATAATTTATTCGCGATTTAATGATTATAAAAAACGATAAATTAATTATTTCGATTTTTTAAAAGAATTATTTGAATAAATCTTTTTTTTAATATTAAAAATCGAATTTTAATTAGAAATTTTTTAAAATAAATTCAATTAAATATTATAAAAAAAGAATTTTAAAAATTAAAATTATACGTTTATAAAATAAAGATTTTTATCGATTAAAAATACATCGAAAATTTTAAAAACTTTAATTTTTTTATTTTATTCTTTGTAAATTTAATATTTATTAATACTAACAAAAAAATTATCGATAATATTATTTACAAAAAATTCAAAAAAATTTATAATAAATTTCAAATTTTTTTCGAAAATCGATTTTAAGAATTTTTTAATAATAAATTTTTTTTAATAATATTTAATTTGAAAAAATCAATACAATTTTCGATATAATTCGTTGTACGAAATTTTTAAATTATTTTATTATTCGATATAAAATTTTTTAATAATTAAATTATTAAAATTCGTTTAATAATAAATATTTATATATTTATTAGTAAAAACAAATTATAATTTAAATTAAATTGATTTTTCGATATTTTGAAATAAGAAAAATAATAAATTTTTTTAATAATAAATTTTTTTTTAAATATAAAATTGAGAAATTAATAGCGTTTATAAAAAATAATTAAAAGTATCTAATTATTTCTAATAATAAATTTGAATTTGAAATTTATTTATTTTTTTTTTTTTATTAAATTTTAAAAAAAAAAGAAAATAAATTGTAAAAAAATTTAATATTAATAAAAATATTAAAAAGATTGTTAGATTCTTAGAAAAAAAACGACGATAATTTGAAAAATTTCGAGTTTTGAATTTTTTGTTTAAAGTAGATTTTTTTTTTTTTTTAGTTTTTTTTTTCGAGACTCGAAACGAGTTCGTTATATAAAAAAACGATTATAATAAAATTATATATTCTTTTTTCAAAAATCTTTGTAAATAATTAATTTTGAAAGTAATATTAATTACGTGATTTTTAGTATATAAAAAGTTTTCGTTTACTATAAATTAATTAACAATTTTTTTTATTTTTACTTTAATTGATTAATTGATTAATTTACGAATTACGAATTACTTCGAATAAATTTAATTTATTAATTAAAACGAATTGATTTACGATTGAATTTTTTTTATTTTGTATTTTATTGCTTTTTTATACTATTTTAAATAATTCGTTTATAATTTCTCGTAAAAAAAAAATTAATAAATTAATTACGAAAAAAATTTTTAAATTAATTTCTAATAATTCAAAAAAAATTAACAATTAACGAATTTTCAATTTAAAATTAATAAACGAAATTAAAAACATAAAAACGATAATTTTATACAAGAAATCTCGTTTTATAATTTAAGTATTCAATAATAAAAACAAAAAAATAATATTAATTCAATTTTCGATTATTTAATGCGTTAATTAACGAATTATTATCGTTTTAATTTTATTTTTCAAATTTAAAAAAATTAATTTTTATTTGAAAAATATTATTTAAATATATATATAATCAATAATTTTATTAATATATATTATTTTTATCAAATTTTCGAAAAAAATAACGAATAAATTTTTATTGAACGTTGTTTTTAAAATAATTAATTTTTTTTATAAAATCTCGAAAATAGAAATATATTAATATAAAACGTATAATATTTACTATAAAAACAAATTTTTAATAAAATTTTTAATTTTCGATTTTTATTTATTTATTACAAAAAGTAATTATATTTTATTCGAGATAATTAATATATAAATCGATAATACGTTTATTTTAAAAAATTAAATTTTTATAATATTAAAAAACTTTAAATTACAAAAGATTAAATTATTAATTAAATTTATAAAGTTTTTTACGTTAAATATTTTTTTATTATTCAACGAATATAAATTAATAATAAATAAAATCGAAAATAAAATTGTATTTTTATAAAAAAAATAAAATAAATATTTAAATTTAATTAATTTGAAATCAAATTTTTACAAATAAACGTATTTTAAATAACGTATTCGAGAAATATATATTAATTTTATTTATTAATCGAAAATTATATACGATATATCGATAATAATTTAATATTAATATTTCGAAAAAAAACAAATTATAATACTAAATAAACGATTATAATAACAAATAAATAATTTCGATCGTAAATTTCGATTTTTTTTATTTAAATTTACGTTCAATAAAATTTTTCGTTTTTGTAAACGATTTTTTTACTATAAATAAAAATTTTAATTTACAAATTGAATATATCGTCGTTTTTAATAATAAGATTTATAGCGATAAATAATTCGATTTACAAAACAATTTATTTTATTGAAATTCAACGAAATATAAAAAAATTACTCGTATTATTTTAATTTTTAAATTATATATAATAACAATAAAAATCGACATAAAAATCTCGATTTTTATTACTTTTGATTTTATTATAAAACGATTCGAATTGAATTCAATTCTCGTAATTATTTGTATCGATTTTTTTTTTTTTTACGAATATATAATTAAATTCGATATTATCAAAAAAAAGCGTTTTATAATCGATATTATAATTATCAAATAATCGTATAAACGTAAAAAATTCTCGAAAATTCAATAAATTACTAAAAATAATAATTCAATTAATATTATAATCAAATTCAATACTAATAAAATATTTAAATTGCTTATTAATATTAATCGTTTTAATATTAAAGTACAAAAATAAATATAACGTCTCGAAGTCTAAAAATTAATCGATAAAAATAAGAATAATAAAAAAAAAAATTATTAAAAAAAATAATATTAAAAAAAAAAACGTATAATTATTATTTTAATATTTTTAATATTTTTCGATATTTTTAGTATTTTCGAAAGTAAAATTTTCGATTAATTCGAAGATTATAAATATCGAGTTTAAAAGAATTTTTTTAAGTTTAATTTGATCGATCAAATATTACAATACGTAATAGTAATTGGTTTACGATCAAATTTTCTTCTAGTATTTGATAGTAAAATAATGCGTTAATAATCGTAGTAATACTTTTCTCTATATTTGATTTACGAGTTGAAAAAAGCGTCTCCTTTCAAAAAAAGAATTACTAATATCGATTCAATTATGTGATCATTTAAACGATCGATTAAATAATTCGAATTATAATCTTTATTATTCTTAGTAATAATTGCTCTAGTGTTTACTTTTTAATCTTATATTTATTCTATTTAATTATATAAATAAATAAATACTTTTTTTGAAAAAAAGCAAATAAAATTGAATTATTAATATTAGATTAAAATTTTAATATTTCGTGATTTGTTCTCGAACGTTTTAATATAAACTAATTAATAATTTTTTTATTTTTATTTTAATTGATTAATTAATTAATTAATTTACAAATTACGAATTATTTTAAATAAATTTAATTTATTAATTAAAACGAATTAATTTATAATTAAATTTTTTATTTTATATTTTATTATTTTTTTAATATTTTATTTAAAATTTATATTAAAAAAAAAACTCGATTTTTTAATATTATAAAAATTTTTAATTATTTTTAAATATTAAACTAATATTAAAAAATTTGAAAATTAATTAAATAAATAAATTTTTAAAATTAAAAAAATATATATTTTCGTAAATATTATTAAAAATAATATTTATAAATTATTAAATTATAAAATATTAAAAAAAGCTTTTTTAATTAATATTAAATTTTATAAATACAAATTTTTAAAACTTTTTATTTTTTAAAAATTTAAATATATTATAATAAATTTATTTATTATTAATAATATAATATATAATTATATTATTATTAACGTTTTAATTAATTATTTTTTTAATAATAAAATAATTAATAATATTAAAATAAATATTTACGAAATTAAAATTAAAATAAAATTAAAATTAATAATCGAATAATTAAAAAAATTAAAAATTTTTATAATTTTTTTATTAAAACAAAAAAAATAATAAATAATAAAAAAATACTTTTTTTTTCAAATTATAAAATAATTAATAAAAATTTTAAACGTTATTTATTTAAATGAAAAAAAAAAAAATTTTTTAAATATATTTAATATTTTATTTAAATTTTTAATCGTTAATAAAACTTTAAAAAAAAAACGTTTTTAATTAAATAAAAACAATTGTTATTAAATTTGAAATTTTTTAAAAAACAAATATTTATAAAATTATTAAATAATAAAAAGATTATTTTAAATAAATAAATATTAAAAAAAAAAATTAATATTTATAATAAATTAATTTAATATAAAATTAAAATTATTATTAAAAATTTTAAATAAATTTATAATATTAATTATTTTAAAACGTTTATTTTTATTATAAAATATATAATTTTATAAATACTTTTAATATTTATTATAAAATATAATTTAAAAATAAATTATATTAATATAAATTTAATATTTTTAAATTTTTTTTTAAAAAAAAAATTTCATATAAAAATTTTTAAATTTTTTTACGAATTTTATTTTAAATTTAAAAGTAAAAATATTTATTTTTTATTTAAAAAATTATTTTACGAATTTAAATAAACTTTTTAAATATAATTTAATAAAATTAAATAATATTTTAAAAAATTAAATAATATTTTAAAAAATTAAAATTTATAATATTTAAAATTAATTTTAATTTTTTTATAAAAAAAAAATTTATATTTTTTTATTTATTAACGATATATTAATTATTAAAAATAAAATAAATACGAATATTATTAAAACTAAATTAAAAAACGTTAAAAAAATAAAAATTTTAATTTTATTATTATTTTCGTAAAATTTTAAATCGAAAAAAATTGCGAAAATTATATTTTTATAATTTATTAAATATTTACGTTTTACGAAATAATTTTTTTAATATTTTAATAAAATGAAAACGATAAAAATTACTTATAAAAAAACGTCGATTAAAAATTATAATATATTTTTTAACTTTACGTAAAAGACTAAAAACGATCGTAAATCGTTTTTAAAATAAATAATAATATTAAAAAATAAAATAGTTTTATAAGTAATATAAAAATAATGAAATATAATATAAAATTTAATACAAATAAAAATTATAATAACGAATAAAATCGTAAAAAAAATAGTTTAATTAAAAAAATTATAATCGAAAATTATTAAAAAACTTTTTAAAAAACTTTTTATTTTATATTACGATAATTTTTTTATAATCGATTTTAATATAAATACGAAATTTTCGAATAAATTTAAATATATTAAAATTTAATATTTTTATATAAAAAACGATATAATTATTAAAAATAAATTAATTTTAAAATTAATTTTAAAAAACGATTAAATCGTAAATATTTTTACGAAATAATTATTTTATAATCGGTTTACAATTTATAAAATTATAATAAATTTAAATAAAAACTAATTTAATATAAAAAAAACTATAGTACTATTTACGGATTTTAAAGATTAAAATAATAATATTAAAAAAATAAATTAAAACAAAACGAAGACTTTTTTTAAGCAAGTTTAAAGCACTTTTTAATTATAGAATAAAAATTAAAAATGCTTTATTTAAGACCGAATTCCCACAGAGAAAATAAGCCCTTTTTAGCTCTTTATAAGCTTTTCTACGAAGCAGTTAAAATTAGCGCCACAGAGTTTAATAAGGCTTTTTACAACGATTCGACGCTGCAATTAATAAAAAATAAAAGACGATAGATTACAATGACAGTTAGTGCGGTGATCACGTAAAGACATTAATTATTTACATTACTTTGGACATTAGAATGGATATATCTCTATAGTGCTCCTCAGCAGGGGGCGTGTTAGACTTTCGAGTGGTTTTAGTACTGAGTAAGCACTGCAATGGATATAATGTCCCCGCACCTAGCTAGATCTTACCACCTTAATCAATTAACCAGACCATCAAGTCCATCGAATATATCACTCAAATTGACAGCTCCTACCTTATTTACAGCTCTCTAGAGCTCTCAAGTCTTTAGACAGACGCACCAATACACACAGACCTTCCAGACAAGACCTACTACGCTGAGACCGTGGTATATCTTGCGGTGAGGACTGTTATATGTGGTGAGCCCCATGACGGTATTGGAAGGACGAGGTTAGGTGATACTTTGGGATTAAGCTCTTGAAATTCAATGGAAATGAAAAGGAAGTGAGTTGGTGAGTTCGAATAATCGAGTGTTTTTGCGGAATACAGTCGAGAATATTGGTAAAGATTGCTCTACTAACACAATGACTGGTACAACGTAGCAGTCATTAAGATGACGGCCCGTCCCGCTCCTTCCACATGCCATTCTATGGTAATGTTCATGACTTCGCAAATCATCACTTGACCATACTAAAGTATCGTATGTCCAATATACCCCTTAGCACAGCACATCTATCTCTCGATTATTGCAGAAGAAAAATTCACCACCGTCCGTCACGCTCTCGGCGACTCCAAAGGTTCGAAACCATGCCACCTACTCCCGCCAATGATCCCGTCACAACAGCTTCACCGACAGCATCAATGGTATGCCATTTAGCCTGGCTAAAATACGACATACGCAACTATCCTCCATGGCCAGCCGATGTCGACATCGGATTCACTTGCTCGATTCTCGCCATTTTCGTCCTCCACCTACGAATCTGCGCGTTGATGGCCAAGGCACGATTACTCAAGCGACGGAAGGATGTCCTGAAGGAAGAATTGGAGGGGATTAGGATCGAGATGGTGGAGGTAGCGATGGCACCTCGGCGGGCTGAAGATTCTCGTCCAAGGGCATAAAGATGTGCTGGTGCTCAGGATGGGTGGTGAAGTGAAGATAACAGACGAATGCAATCTTCCATCCGATCACAGGCATTGCGGCTCTTCTGATGCGCGAGCGGTCCCTGCAAGCCTCTCTGCAGTCAAGTCGACCAATTTTGCCTCCTTTTGGTTTTTAGTTCGTATGTAGCCTAGTTGAGACGACTTTCTCCTCGGCTTTTTCGGTTTCGAAGATGGTGTAGCTGAAGAACTAGGTTTCTTAGAGGTAGACGATCGTCTTGGTGCATCATCATCGCTATATCGTTGAGGAGCAGTAGCATATCGGATATTATATTGTGGTGTAGGCTTGGTCGATGATCGCTTTGGAATGGTAACGCCATCACTACCACCATCTTCGTCGGACTGCTTGTGGTCGCGTGGGGTTCGAGCAGAGGATTGTCTTGGGGTATCATCTCCACTATAGTCGGGGGCTGTAGCATATCGGACCTCGTACTGAGGTGGCTGAGCAGAATATGTTTCGGATCTTCTCATACTAGGATGAGGAAGTTCGCTATCGTCAGTCTCGACTCTGGGTTTCCGACGCGCAGCCCGCATATACTCGGCGGCAAATTCCCTATGGGCAGCCCACTTTGGGTGCTTGGGAGCTTCCTTGATTGGGGATGATGACCTGGCAGACGATCGCCTTGGAGTATCATCGTCGATATAATCGGGAGCTGTGGCATATCGAAAATTGTACTGAGGTGAAGGTGGCGACTGAAATGTCTCGGCTCTCTGGATACTAGGATGAGGATGATGATGACTGTCGTCTTCGGCTTCTATTGCAATCTTTCGGCGTGCAGCTGCCATGTATGCCCTAGCAATATCCCTATGGCCACTCCACCTTGGATCCATAGGAGCTTCCATGACCTGTGCTCTTGCCGCATCACGAGCATTTTGAGCACGCAATTCAACTCGGGCAGCTTCTGCGGCTTCCGCACGTATTGCAGATTCTCGTTCTGCTTCATCTCTTATCTCTTTTTCCAGTTTTCGTTGTGCCATTTTCTCCGTAGTTCTCAAGCCTGGGTAGGTTTCCGGATCGGAAGATTCATCTTCGACGTAAGCTTGGTAAGTGCGAACCTTCTCAGGACGGCGGTTCCTATTTTCTCTCAGCTTCTTCTCATGGTATAATCTTTGACGACTCTCGTCCTCTGTAGCTTTGTCTACTGCGCCCATCCCCTTCTGGGCCTGTTGTACCCATGTTGATCCCTCTTGTCTTTCTCTCAACCTCCCTCTCAATCTTTCTCTCAACATAGCCTCTCCATCCAAATCTTCATCGGACTCGTACTTTAGAGGATCCTCAAGCTTTCCTTCAGCAGACCCGGTAAATCGGTATGAGTGTAGTCCGGCGTGGGAAATTGTATCGAAGCGAAGCTGTGACATCGTCTCGGAAAGTCCGCTGGATGTCAAAGGGCCATGAACAGAAATAGGACGGTTTTCGTTTTCTGAAGTTGAAGCATTAGCTTATGCATAGGATTGCAGGGGAAATTGACCCAAACCTTCAACAATCCAGTGATGACTGAGGGCTTCAGAAGCAGACAACCGCTTTGAAGGATCCGGCACCAGTAGCTGCTTTATAAGACCCGAGCAGTCTCTTGGGATCCCGCTATCACGTAGTGCTTCATAGGAGAGGATTGACGTGTCCCTACAGAACACGCCCAAAGCTGGCCCGAGTGGGAATGGAACACAGCCCGCGAGTAATCGATACAGAATACACCCAACCGCCCATATATCAACAGCGTTCGTGTGACTAGGGTTCGCGTTGACATAGCCGAGCATTTCCGGCGCCATATAGACTAGAGAGCCTGCTCCTTGTGTGTGTGATGTAGTTTCTGTCAACCTCTTGCTCAATCCAAAATCTGCAATCTTTATCCACCACTGAGGCGGGCCATGGACCACCAAGATGTTCTATCGGCACTCATAGTCAGCATCAAGATCAACCAAGGGGTTCGGGTATTCCTCTTACTTGTGGCTTCAAGTCCCGGTGTGCGAAAGATTCTGCGTGCATTATCTCAAGTCCCGAGAGTATCTGCTCGGTGATCTCCTGTGCTTCGAATTCTGGCAGCCTTCCGGAATGTACTTCCACATTCGTCTCGAGGTCCCCAAGAGGGATAAATTCCATGGCAAGGAAGACATCTGACTGGTCCTTGAACCATCCGAGGAAATCAACGAACACAGCAGCTTCTCGAGACTGCGCGAAGTTAGTGGAGGCCAGGTATTGGATCCTTATCGTTACATACCTTCGGCTTCGAGAACTCTAGCAAGGCTTTCAGTTCCCTCTCGCATTCGCTATTCTTTAGAGAAGGGTTTGTAGTCGCAATCCGTTTGACAGCTCTGACACTTCCATCTGCTTTATTCCTCTCCAAGCGTACTTCTCCAAAAGTTCCACGGCCCAGGAATCGCTCCACTTGCCATACAATCGTCTCGGGTTTTCGTCGAATGTTCTGCCTCGGGTCTGACACATAATGTACCTCCTCAACCCGATCCTTGTAGACTGTCGCGTTTATGTGCCAATGTTCGATTTCGGAGGGCATGTCGTGGATGGGATAGTCGAAGGGACCATCAGCCTCGTACAGTATCTGCCACTTCGTCGAAAGGTATACCGTACTCCCCTAATGCCCCATGGCTGTCATGGAGTCTGAAAACAGCGCAATCGAAGCAGCTCAATATGGTATGCCTACTAGCCTCGTTGATCGTGCGATGAAAGGAAGGAAGCCATCTCCATCAGGTTGCTCAGCCGCATAATCATCCATACTTCTGACCCCTCATATGGACCCCAATGGGCTGCATGTGGGACCAAGTTTGGTTGGCCCCGAGAGGTCCAGTGTTCGCGAGAGGCAGTGCGACAGCCACCAAGATTGAAGCGCTTCCTGAAACATGGTGCACCTGAAGTCCATTGTATAATTCGGATAGCGCCATAGTCGACAAGACTGAGAGACTCTGCGCGAGTTATTATGTACTAAGATGTTTTGAACAATTGACTAGACGTTCATCTGCCAATTAACCTGCTCTAGCCTATTCTAGCTTAGCGGCAGTACAATGGACCTAGGTACGGCCCTCGCCGTTGTAGCTTTTGCAGACCAATGCCTCAAGTAATATATCTTCAACCCTCCATTTCAGACACTGATTCCAGCTCAGATATGGCAACAAATTCGTCAAAAGATGCAGGAGCTATCTCCGCGCAGAGGAAGAGGCCGTCGAATTGCTTGTATCCATTGAGAGCAACTGGGTCAAGATGGAGACCCAGATCGAAATCATGAAGAAGATTGCACCAAGTCTCAATGTTAGACTCCAGGATATACAATCCCAGATCCTTTCTCAACTTGAGGGGAAGCTCAAGACAGCCAGTCTGATTATCGAGCAGCTGATGACGGAGAAAAGGGACATGGAGAAGCATTGGAAGCATGACGATCGGGACATAGTTACCAAAATGAAGGGCCTTGGGGATATGAAAGCTTCCAAAAAGGGGAAGTATGTGGCCAAGAAGAATTCTTTGATCCGAATTGTGGACGATATCGAGAAGTGGCAGGCACGGTACGATCCAACTTGGATTCTGATCATGCAAATGTCGACCGGAGTCATCGATACAGAGCTGGAGAAACAACAGCAGAAGTCGGAGGGCGAGCACATCCCAATAATTGTTGCTGCCAAAGGTATTCGCGATGCTTCAAAGTCATCACGAGACTCGACGCTTGGAAATCAACGATCGATATGGATTGAGGGGGACGAGTTTGATCTGGATCCACGACCAATTCCGTTCTCTTCCATTCAAGTGTCTGCCGTGGACGACGAGAACAGCACAGTTCTCATTGATACTATGACCTCGAACGCCGCAGCCAATACACACTCCACCATGAGGGATGTACGAAATCTAGCTCGAGTGCTTGCGGAAGTCGACCCTTACACTTTCGGACTCCTGAAATGCAGAGGTGTCGTCAAAGTTCCAAGGGAGTCGAAATCTACTCTACAGCCCATCGTAGAATATCAGTTTGTTTTTGATATTCCAGAAGTTCTGTCGAATCCGCAGAGTCTTCGTTCGATCCTCCTCTCTGGTACTCCGTATCCTCTCGATGAACGTTTGGAGTTAGCCAAGAAGTTGACAAGCTCAATACTCTTCGTCCATACTGTACAATTCGTTCACAAGAACATCCGACCGGAGACAATTATTCTGTTTCAAAATGGAATCTCTGAGATCGGGGCTCCATTTCTTGCTGGATTTGAGCAATTTCGGCTAGAAGATGGACACACTCACCTTCGTGGCGATGACGAATGGGAGAAAAACCTATGTAAGACAATCTTCTCTCGGAGCAAAAGACTTTAGCTTTGCTACGGCTTCTGCTAACATGCTACAGATCGCCACCCAGAACGGCAAGGACTATATCCAGAAGTGAGCTATCAGATGCAGCATGATATCTACAGTCTAGGTGTCGTCCTTCTGGAAATCGGTCTTTGGACATCGTTCGTCGTATACGAAGTTCATGTTGACAGCCCGATGCCACCTTCTGCTGCTCGAAACAGTATTCTTGGTCCAACAAACAGTACTGTCGAAATTACCACTCTCAAGGTCGCCGGCAAAAGCAAGGTCGCCGCCGGAACCAAGGCGACGTTGGAACAACTAGCAGAGAAGGAGCTACCATTACGGCTCGGTAGAAAATACACAGACATTGTCCTACTTTGCCTCAGGGTTCTGGATGCTGGCAGCGACGACGAAGACGGCGATGATGTAGAGGGCTTTGGAGTTGGAATTGAAGAGAAGCAGTGGTCAATCAACAGCTCCGAGTCACAATCAATGATGGATGAAGATGGTCTTGTAATTGGAGTACGATACATCGAGAACGTCTTGACGAAGATCCAGGAGATCAATGTCTGAATGCCTTTTTTCGCGGCGTAGCTATTTACTACGAAAACTAGCGATCTTGATTCGCTGCTTTGCGCAGCCATCGCATCATAGCCGTCATCCCCCAAATGTTCCAGGGAAATGACACTCTCCCTCAAGAGCAGTAACATCCAACCCAATCACCTAGAAACCCCCTCTATTTTCTCTGCGGCACTCGGCAAAATTATATCCTGAGTGTCAAAATCAGAGCACTGCTGAAAAGTACTGCGAACCGATGCGTCTTGTCCACACTGAACCGTTCTTTGCTAGGCCCAAGCTTACATCCAACAATCTTGAATAGACCCACCATCTTGTACACTTTGCTCAGCGCGGTCGGCTGCTGCTCTCCCTACGGCATGGTTTTATAATTCTGTTAGCGAAAGCAGGATCCAACAATTCCGCCCTGCTTCCGCCCGCTTTCCTCCGCCGCCGCAGTTTCTTTGATGTCCTATAGTTCCAGAGACATTTACGGGTTGCTCCTTCAGAAGTCCCATCGCGGTGGATAAATCAACGAAAGACGAGTTCAGATATTAATGTTTGAGGCGATCCTGTGGGGTGACACTTTTTCTTAATCTACAACAGTCAATCTCCCAGCAGCCAAAGCTTTCTATTTCTGGATACTGCCTACTTTAGGAACAACATAAAATCATACTCTACTCTTTGACAATTCTTACGTCTCTTGTTCTACATTTTTGTTGTCAAAATCTTTTGCGTACCCGGTTAGAAAGTTGTATCCTGGATTGAAAGCCTAATGTCTGTGCCAGCTCTCGCAATCCGAGTCTTTCCAAGGGTACTTGCTGATCAACAGCAATTTTAGCACTACGTTGGCTCTCTTTCTACTGTTCAATTACATTCCGAGGCATTTTCGAGCCTCTCTCTTCCGAGTGAGCCCAAGATCGCCCATCAAGCATCTGCAGATCTACTTCCTGTGCGTTGCGACGGAATGCCAAACTTTGTTCAAGTTCAAAGCTTATGTCAGCTGAGGATGTTCTATTTCGGGCATGTAGAACCCCTTCAAAATTGTAGTCAAGAATGAGTTTGCAAATACTAGGATTGTCCTCAGACCTTGGAGTTTCCCGTTGGGTGACGTGGTATATCTGATGGTCCATGAATAGAGTTTTAGGCGGGGAATGACGGAGCAACGTCCGCACCGTTTGATTCTATCAAGCCAGTCCCTGCGTCAGCATACGAATGCCGACAAAGCAAGGCTTCTCGCACCGGCAGATAACACCCAATGCAATTTTGGTTTCCTACCTCATCTCCGCTACAATCTAGACTAGCGTTCGTCCGAAAGGTCACACCACTATGACACAAGACTTGTTGTACTCTACCCGTCCAGATCAGACAAGAACCCAAACAGAATAACATAGATCAACATCCACCCGGCGATCATCCCACTTTTTGCTGTGTTGCGAGCCGAGCCGCTCTCCCCCTACAACCCACAGGGTGTTTTAAAATGTTAATTCTGAGGTGATTGTGGTCGTGTCTCTAAGGGGTGGTAAGACCAATCATCTCTCCACGATTTCACGGTATTTTGCTATATCTAGTTAAATACTAGTCTGTGCTTATTAACATTTATTATGGCCTGTACGTAGTAAACCAAGAGGCGTCAAAAGTCACAACACATTGACTCAGCCGCGGTTATTCTCGGCCAATCGTCCCAAAAATAACATACCCACAACCTAAACTATAACATTACACAAATAGCTCAACTCAATCAACACTACTCCAAATGTACCCCGCACTCATCCCACATCTATCCCAAAGCTTACGAGCCGACCCGCCTTGCATCAAGGATACACCATATCGACACACCTCCTCGTTCCCAACATCACAACCCAATAATAAACCAAGGCCTAAGGGACTTGCGACGCATCACCGGCATAGCCATGCGAGACGCAGCCGGTATCCGAAATCTAGGGCATCACATCCTTTTGCCAGTATCCAATCCCGACACACAGACCTGGAGTCCGAGCATAGAGTTCGAAACGAGATCCAATCACTTATTTATCATTCAAGCATCGCAAACTTCACACTTATGCTTTAAATATGCCTTTCCAAATCTGACACAAATATGTCTTCATGTGCTCGAGCCTCATTATGAGGAGTTTCGTGGAGGGAGCGTGTGATCTCTGGGCATATGCCTCTTTTCTTTATCTCTGATCTGATGACATAGTGTGCTGACTGGGCTGACCGAGGGCTGGGATATATAAAGAAGTCGTATTTACATTTGTGCACTGATTCGAAATGACAGACATGACATCGATTTGTTCTCGTATTTCATTTTCACAAGCCAAGAAGCTCCCCTGCCACTTTCCTCTATCAAAGCTTCAACCATCGAGTCAGCCATCAATCTACCGACGTTACCGAGGAACAACAAAGAACCTGAAACGCATCACCAAAAATCGTTGCGAAAGTTTGACTGACTCAAGATAGGATAAATAAAATGGGAAATAAACCATCACCGCCCTCCCCGCCTTCTCCCCCACCCCCGAGGCCATCCCCTCCGCCTTCGGATAGACGCTGACCCCCCTTTCTCAACCACAAGATGACAGGGTCTCATCATCCGTACCATGAGCCCATCTCTCGTCCCGACTTAGTTCCTCCTCCGCACCTCACTAAAGCAGAAAGGGAAACTTATGATATATTGTTTCCCCCTCTGCCGGTGTATGGGAAACCGTCTTTTGGGAAGAGGCCGAAACGGAGTGTGTTAGGGATGGTGGCGTTTTGGTTGTACATCTCTGGTATCCTAATTATGGTTCTAGCTGCTATTCCCACAATCCTCAAAAATGCCTTTTCAAAAGATCCACCTCGTCCATTCCAAGAGGAAGAGCGTCGACGAGCGGAGTTCAGGAAGCGAGAAGAGCGGGCGTGGAAACGGAAGGGTGAATCGGGAGAGGTCGATCCTGAGATTGTGGAAAGTCATGGAGGTTGGATCCCAACTGAGGGAGGGAAGGATAAGATTGTACAGGATGTGGGGTATTACGCCAGGAGGGTGGGGTTGGATAGTAAGGAGGTTAAGGTGCAGACTGAGGACGGGCATGTGCTTGTTCTTTGGCATGTTTTTGATCCAAATGAATATACGCCTTTGCCGGCTGCTTTGAGGGGGATTAGGGGACCGGAGTCGATTGATGGGATTCGTGCTCCGTCGAGAAAGCTGGAACCCGATGGAAACGAGAACAGGAGAGGAAGGAAGGATGATGGGAGAAAGTATCCGGTGCTTATGATTCATGGATTGTTGCAAAGCCCTGGGATCTATTGTACGAATGATGAGCACTCGCTCGCATTTTGGCTTTGCAAAGAGGGATTCGATGTCTGGCTAGGGAATTGCAGAGCTGGGTTTGTGCCGGAACATGTTGAATTTGGGAGTAGGGATCCAGCGATGTGGAACTGGGATCGTGAGTCTCGTTCTTCCCCTCATCCATCTCACTCTTGAAACCCTTTGAAATGAGAAATTAAGAACGAAGCTGACCAAGAGTAGTACGACACATGGCAACCCTCGATCTCCCCGCCCTCACAGCTCGCGTCCTCTCCGAAACCTCCTTCCCCAAACTCGCCCTAGTAGCCCACTCCCAAGGCACAACCGCAACCCTAATTGCACTCTCACGATTCGGTCGTCCCTCCCTATCCTCCAAGATCTCTGTTGCAAACCTCCTCGCACCCGCCTTCTACGGCGGTTCTCTCCTCACAACAAAATCGCACTTCAGGTTCATGCGCCAGTTTCCAGTCTCGATGTTCATGTTATTATTTGGCCCCACTGCGTTCTTACCGATTACGAGTATGTTGGGACTTCTGCACGGTAGAATACCGGAGAGTTGAATTGGGACGCCGAGTTATGCTGCTTATAGGTTCTTGTTTGATTGGACAGATCTGAATTGGGATCGTGGGGCTAGGGATAGGGGTTTATGTTTGCGCCGACGTTTATTAGTAGCAGGTGTATGGCTTGGTGGCTGGGGAGGGGTGGGTTTGCAGATAAGGGGGTGTGTGTTGAGTACGGAGGAAGAGCTTGAGAGGGAAAATATTGAGGATTTGTTGTTTGATTTTGAGGCGGGAGTTACGGGGTCGATAAATTCTAGTGAAGCGAGTGTGCTGAGGGAGAAGTTGAGGGGAAAGGAGGAGAAGGGAACTAAGAGTGAGAGTTGGTATCTGCCGGGGACGAGTCCATTGGCGTTTTGGGTTGCAGAGGATGATGAGTTGGTTGATAGGAAGAAGCTGTTGAATAGGTTCAACAGGGGAAGAGAGCCGGATGCAGTGGTTGTATATGAGCATGTGGTGAAGGGGTATGAGCATCTGGATGTTGTGTGGAGTTGTGATATCATTGAAAGGGTAGGATGGGAGATTCGAGACGTGATTTGGAGGACGGTAGAATTGAAGGATAGTGTTAGGATTCCCAAAGGATGCAGAAATTTAGAAGAAAAGCACTAGCAGGAGGAGCATATGTTGCATAACTCGACAAGAGGTAGGCTGGCGTAGGTCAGAGCAGCAGTAGCATGATAAATTCAAGCGTTCCAAAGCACAATGCTCCGAAAACCCGTTTGCTAAGTCGCTAAGGTCGTTTTATTCATCCTGTGAAAATATAGGACAAGGCAGACGAGAACATCTCGGTAGTAGGATCATAAGATAAGAAGGCGACGAGTGGGTTCCCAATCCATATCTTGAAGTTGAATTGAGCTCTGAGAGTATTTCAACATCGATTCTGAGGCACTTGCAAGACAAAATGTTTTGAACCCTAGGTATTCTTGCACGAAAGTGTGGATGTCCGCGCTAGGTACGTTGCGTCTTGACTCGCATAGCCTTGAGCTCCGGTCATGATCTTGCGAGGGGGTTCTCGAATGGCTAGTTGTACAGCTTTTCGAAGGCAGGCCTTGGTTTGACCGTATGACCGTCAGAGTAGAAGAAAATGATGATGTCGCTAGTGTGATATTGATCTGCGACAGGGAAGGCAGGTCGGCTCACAAAGACGAGGAGGGTAGGGGGGCTTAGTGTGGGGTATTGGTTCTTGCTATTTTTATCTGAGTTATTGTTTGATGTGTGGGGTAAATAAAGTGTTTGGTCGTGATTTGCTGTGTTTTAGGATGGACATCAATATTCGAGACTTCTTAAGTATCTGACGCATCGGCGTCGTCGACTCACTGTCTGAACTCGCAAGCATAGATTGATGTGGCATAGGTGTGGGGCGGCAGACTTGCGGTCGAGTATGATGCTATCAGATAATCCATAATTGGAGTCTATTTGACGTGGTCCGGAAGCAATAAATGTAATCTTAGCATACGTAATCGCTGAGCACCGAAGGAAAACTGACAAATGTTTTGAGTTTTTGCCCTCGGCAGTCCTTGCTCAGATTCCTCGAACAGATTCTGAAAGGTGTTAACTACCATGTTGGGAGAGGTTCTCTGAATTTCAATCTCTGTATGCTCAAGCTTCCGTCGCTCTTTGCGGTCACTATGCTGATACGAACCAAACAGAAGACCAACATCACAACAACAGATACAAATCCACCAAGCACCACAACATCCTTGGCACCTGCCTCGATCCCGGAGCCCACTACCTCAGCACTTCATTCTGCGGACTCACTACCAATCAAGAAGAGAGATGTTCAAGAGCTCCGCATGAGCGATATTTTGTAATGTTGGAACTCGTTTTTGCGCCATCTCAAATCGAAGTCGTAAATGTCAATGGATGTGAGAGGGAGGCTGGGTATTACGATGCTAGAAATGGCGCTGGTTGTGGTGAATGAGTGGATGGTTGAAGAGGAGAAGAAGGAATTGGGGGGAGACATCGCGGAAGTGAGGACTTGCAAAGGAACGGTAGGATATCCACGAAGAGATGGAGTATCGCGGTAGTCGAGAATTGGCATGTCGGCGGAAACGACGGTCTGTGGAGCTACAGCGGCATCCTATCCAGATGATCGAAGGTGAACCTGGCATCTGGTACGATATTATCGGCAGCAAAGCAACCTTTGCTGTGGAAAGGTCGATTAGCGCTATGCTGCAATCACGAAGCTGTGTACGTTTGGAGGGATGTGTGGCGAATTATGCGAGGAGGAAGTGAGAGCGTCTTCATCTCGTAGGAATCTCGGCGGAGGAGCCCCTCGGTGTTCTCCTCTTAGACATACACTTGCAGTGGAAAAATTCTCAAAGTTGCCTGGGTCATTGAGCCCACTTGAGCAGGCGCGGACGAGGCGGAAGGATTGGAGAGCGCGAGAGATAATTGCCTAAGAGGAAATCGCGGAGGAATCGACGGACATTGGCGGTGGGAGAGACGGTAGGCCCGGGGGGTAGAAACAGCAGTGCGATTGTCTGTACTGATTCTAGACTTTTGCCATCTGGCCACTTTCCTTTCTCAAACTTTGAGGTCGCCCAGGGCGGTTTGAAGCCCTCAGGCGCTGAACTGAAAGTGTAGGAAGATTGGAACTCCCTTCCCATCTGGCAGGTTTGACGAGCATTCGGTGACTCAAACTAGGTCTGCCCGCTACTTGCAAGAAGGCCTACGTGCCGAGAATCCTGTGATGGGCCTCTTGATATGATTCAACCCTCCCAAATTGGAAGTTTCTGAGCACCATTCACCTGCAGTGTTTGCACTGTTTGCACTTCGCCTCGCGGATGCCTAGAATTCTGAATCATCGCACTGGCGCCCCTAAAATATAAATTCTCGCCCTCTCCCATTCCCTCTTTCCTTCCTCATACTTACCTAGGCCAAAATAACCAGCTCAAGAATCGTTCTGTTTACACGACGAGATCTCCATTGTACAGCGGGGTGTCGAGTCGGGTTGACTTCTCCTTTGCGGGACGTCATAGCCCTTTATTTTTGATTGCCTTTCTTTTTCATTGAGAACTGAGCTGCGTGCTTGGTCTTGAAGAAGAGTCGAGAGGGTGCTTTGCGATTCAGTAGAGGCAAGGACGAGGAATGCATGAATGAGAGCTCCCAAGAAGAAGTTGCGAGAAAGCATGCCAAGGATCCAAACACAGCATCACGTGCGCGATAACAGAATTAAGACTTTTGAAACTACTCGCATTGCCGACTTCGGTCACTCTCAATCGCATCATCCTCATGCAATTCGAAGCATTGCATTGCTGTTGCTTAAAGATTATGCACTCGCATTGAAAGTTTGCGGAACATTTTAATGAGAATCTATTTATGGAATGCCGATCCTTTGAAAGCGCTCCACGGTCCGCTTCCGCAGCCACTGACCTCACTGGCGACCCTGGTGATGATCCTCAAATCTGGATGTTGGGGGTTAAATGCGGTTGAATGCTGCCATGCGTGGTATGTGCTGGTAGGTTGAGATAAGGTTCATACTATTTGATAAAGATGTAGGTATTCGGATATTTTCCTGAGCTATGGTATCGTGGAATGAGATGCAGGATGAGCTGTTATATTTTATGACTCTTGTTGATGGGGACAATCCGAATGGTGGAATACGAAGAAATCATAGGTTGGAGAGAGCGTTGGCATTGCATTGTCGTCCTGTATGGGGCTCGATCCGATCGATTGGATGGAGGTTGTCAGAATTGTCAGTCCTTCATCTGATCTTGGGGTAATTGGATGATGAACTTCGATCGTGAGAGGTGCAACTTCTGGCGGGTTGAGCCGAGCCGTTGTCAACCTTGGAGATCGCACGATTTTAGGCAGTGCGAGAGGCGGTATCTTCCAATTGATGCCGTTGGCCTAGTCCTATTGGAAGCTCGAATATTGATCTCGCTGGGACTTGCAACGCACGAAGTTGAATACGGATGTATCGGTAGCATGCGAAGGAAGGTATCGCGTGTATTGGGGGCAGCCCGTCGTACTCGGAGAAATTGCCGCGGGATGAACAAATCGTCAATTCCGGACTGTCCTGGCTCTGGCTGGTTCTTGAAGTGGCATCATTGGTGGTATTTCGTACAACTGATGTTTCTTTGGCAGGTCTGGCTAGCTGTTCCACAGCCGCGCTTTGCTGTTCACCTGTCGTTGCCTCAGCCCGTGAGGCAAATCTAGCGTAGGAGAGGCAACACCTTTTCATTCACCGAGGACCTGTCAACCGACTCCTGAGGCTTGCAGCAATTAGTTGTCGCTGACTGAGGCGATGAAGCCCCAGCAGCCGATTTAATCGCGCAATGAGGCGAATATACCTGCAAATCCAGATCCCCGAGCACTCCTTGAAACAGACCTCCATCCGAAATGGGCAATGGCAAATCATGTAGTGTCCGGGCCAGCACACGAGCCGTTCTCCTTTACGTGGACATCCAATGTAGTATTATGTAGGACGGCGATTATCAGGAACTGACTTGTTCAAATTCTTCCTTCAGGTAATACGGGCGTACGCGATGGGATTTGGGCATTTGGTCGTAATAATGATCGGTCCTCAGCGTTGACATGGTTAAGGCACCCGAGGGCGCAGGACGAGCGCAGACGAGCGCAGACACCGCAGAGCTTAGCCAAGACAACAAGGGCGCGGCTCGAGCATCGGATTCCTTGATACGGTCGTTGGGCGGCGAGGCTGTGGATTTTCGGGCTTTTCGGTGAGGGAACAGGGTTGGAAAGAGTCTGCGACAGTTGGAAGGAAAGTCAGCTGCAGCGCCGCTCTGGCTTGCCATTTGCTCGAAGCCCCTCTTTCAGGCTTCTGGATCAGGCTTTCTCCCACGGACAGCCTGGCCAGAGACAACTCTGCAGACGGAACATTATGCGAACCACCGCACATCTGTGGGAGCGCTGATGGTATGACTTTGAGTGTATTGATGTATTGTCGTGTGCCCTGGAGAGATCCTGATACTTGCGGCTCAATGAAGCGAAATAGATGTTTCAAGAGGATCAATGCAGCATGATAAAGGCATAGAAGATACGCATTCACTTCGAAGGCGAGTTCTGGAATTACATTCGTGATTGTTCGTGCTTTGATTGCAGGGTCGATGATCTTATTCACAAAGCCCAAAGGAGTCTAGCGCATTTCACTATTAGCGTGAAGCCGATGGTAGGACTCTTCAATCTTCAATCAATCCTTCCTCCCCACCATCAATCCACCGCCCTCTTCAACGCAACGCGTGATTCCATCTCTTGAACTCACGCTTTCAAGTGTGTCGAGAGTGTCACGTCTCGATCGCATCGACCGCCCACGCCCGTCTTCAGCTCCAGGAAGACGACGAACACGTCACGGTCGGCATCCACAGCCCTCCATCAATCTCACCCTTGGAAGTAGCAGACAGGTACGTACCGATCCCCCTTCAAACGTTGCGTTGATATATCGTGAGAACCCTCAACTTCATCTCCGCACATCTTCACCGTCTTGCGCAGCTTGACCGATTGATTTACCTCTCTCGCTCAGGCCGCTTACGACAGTTCCACCTCGACCACACCGCTTCGTGTTTGGCAGCCTGACCTGAACACCTCATTGACTAACACCACTTCTCCTCTCTAGTATTTGCCATTCGTCCTACGACACCTCTCTCGACTTCGAATTCCCTCGTCGGTCGATAATACTACAACTCAATTCCGTCAACTCTTGTATCGGACGTCCGGTACAGAGTCCATAGATCAGCTACAAGATGACTACTATGGTGAATCCACCCGTCTCCAAGTCGAAATCCAACCCTCTGGTTTATACTCCCTTTCTTCAGCCTTCTACGAGCACCTTCTTGTCATATCCATACGCTGGTGCTGTTTTGGGCTGAGTCGAGACAACACAACTTCTCGTCTTTGGGACCCCACAGCCTCGTTACATCACACTTCACCATTCACGATTTCTCTACATTTTGCAATCACAACATTCATATGCCTTCAATGACTCAGTATACTGACTTCTCATCGCAGGATCTTCGCGTCGGCAATAAATACCGCATCGGTCGTAAGATCGGTAGTGGAAGTTTCGGTGACATCTACCTCGGAACCAACATCATCTCTGGTGAGGAGATTGCTATCAAACTTGAGTCTGTCAAGGCCAAGCACCCACAACTGGAGTATGAGGCTCGCGTTTACAAGTCCCTCGCTGGTGGAGTCGGCATCCCGTTTGTCCGCTGGTTCGGTACTGAGTGTGACTACAATGCTATGGTTCTCGACCTTCTCGGACCCAGCTTGGAGGATCTCTTCAACTTCTGCAACCGAAAGTTCTCCTTGAAGACCGTTCTTCTCCTCGCCGATCAACTGATCTCCCGCATCGAGTACATCCACGCCAAGTCCTTCATCCACCGTGATATCAAGCCCGACAACTTCCTGATGGGTATTGGCAAGCGTGGAAACCAGGTCAACGTTATCGATTTCGGTTTGGCCAAGAAGTACCGTGACCCCAAGACTCATTTCCACATCCCATACCGTGAGAACAAGAACTTGACCGGCACTGCTCGTTATGCCTCCATCAACACCCACTTGGGCGTCGGTACGTACATTCCAGTTCTGCTACGCCCTTCAGAGCTAACTTCTTGGCAGAGCAATCTCGCCGTGATGACATGGAGTCTTTGGGATACGTTATGTTGTACTTCTGCCGTGGCTCTCTCCCATGGCAAGGTCTGAAGGCTGCTACCAAGAAGCAGAAGTATGACCGCATTATGGAGAAGAAGATGACCACCCCAACTGAGGTTCTTTGCCGAGGCTTCCCCAACGAGTTCGCCATCTACCTCAACTACACTCGTTCTCTCCGCTTCGATGACAAGCCCGACTACTCCTACCTCCGAAAGATCTTCCGTGATCTCTTCGTTCGTGAAGGTTTCCAATATGACTATGTCTTCGATTGGACCGTCTACAAGTACCAGAAGAATGCTCAGGCCATTGCCCAGGCCGCAGGCCAACAGCCCACCCAGGAGGATGAGGAGAAGCCAGGTCGTACCCGTACTAACGCTGCCACTGCCGGTGGGCCAACCCCTCAGCACACCTCCAGTGCTACCAAGCCAGGAGCCATCTCTGGATCCCGCCGCAAGGTGATTGAACGTGGCGCCAGTGGTCCTGGTGTTGACACTCCCGATACCAATAGAGCCGTCGGTGGAAGTGATAGGATGTGAGTGTCTCGCTAGCTCCGGTTCCTTGTAAGGGAATTTTCCTCTTCGCGTTTAGTGTGCTTCGATGACGCTGGCCGCGGGGAGAAATGTATGCTGACTGGATGGCTGACGCTATAGTCTCCGAAAATAGGCTGCGCTCTGCCTCGAGAGGTGCAGCAACTGGTACTGGATACACCTCTGGTTCTTACCGGCCGAAGCGAGAGGAGCAGAATGGACAGCAATGGTATTGATTCATTTTTCTTTGGCGACACTCCTAGATCGATTTCGACCTCCGATATTCGACTCGCGGCAGTTTCGTCTTGCTTAATCTCAACTCCATCGCTAGCCCTGCCTGAACTTGTCGCGAAGGACATATGGCATTGGCCCGGGTTATCACAGCTCATCTCATTATGGATTGCTTTCTTTCGTAACGAATTTCGATTTTATGGATTACAACATGGCTCGAGCAGCCTCACCCATTGCATGACTACTCACACTTAAAGTGAGGATCGTCAGCATGGGCGAGGTAATCGAACGGCATGCCGATGTCATTACATCCACGAATTCGGAACAATAATGCAAACGACGACGGTATCAACTACACTCAACATCACCCGACACCGACGTTTACATTTTGGTCACGAAGCAAGCAGGAATATGGTCATCGCAAGCTCGTTTGCACATCCCGACGTCGGTTACAGCATTCGTCACAGCATCCAGAGCAGACCCTCTATCCGCCCAGAGATACATGTTTTGCATGATTTTCCTATTTCCTTTTTTTCCTTGCCTGTTTTTCGATTGTGTGGAGGAGAACATGTCTGGAGGGTTTAATAACGGGGACGAGGGGTGACTGGAGGGGTGGTATGTAGGATGTAAGGAGCGGCACACAAGCTTCTGGTTGGCAATTCGTCCTTGCATGGCACGTCGTCATTCAACAACAAAACTGGGGATAGAAAATGGAGAGCAGCGTCTGGGGAGGTTTTCTTTGCATGGCTTTCTTTACTTTTCGTTTCATTTTCGCGCTATGGGTGGAAGTGGACTCCTGGAGAGGAGACACATCTGGGATGAAACGCTCGCGTGTGTTCACTGGTGGCATGGACAGTTGCTGGCTGGCATGATGGAGAGAGGAAGAGCTTCCGGCCGCTCCATTTCTGTCTGCTAATTGGCGCTATACATACACCTAGCTAGCATAGTGAATTTAACCATGGCGACCCAACTTTGACTTGTGCCTTATGCTTGTGATGACTCGGGATATCTGCCCTAGATTACGTTTTTGTTCGAGTGGCAGCAAGAGCTGTCTCCTGTTTCCTCATCTTCTCCTTTGGGCCCAAGAGCATGTAGCCAAGATCAAGCATCGTTCATGACCTTGAAAAGCCCGTACCCTTGAGCTGGGAGGAAAGGCCGAGATGGGTTACGTGCCATTGAATATTTTGCAAGTTTTACCTTCCGCTTCTTTTCCTTCGGGTTGGCTTTCTGGGTATGAGGCTTCTCCAAGTGGGGGTTTTGGGCAACGGTCACTCTCTTTTCTTTCGTAGAAACAGCGATGCTAGGTATGAGGTCTTTACAGTTGCGCATATGTCAAGGATCACTATGAGGATAGATATTTAGCTGCACAAGAGCTTGCACTTTTTATGCTGTGTTATCGAAAGACTCCCAAGCTGAAAACAAATCGTTCTGTGTCTCAACGTTGGATAGGTCGAAAAGCTGGTCCAAGAAGAATCCATCATCGTTAGCCCAAAGATCAGTAGAATGTCTGCCCATGCCTGCTATGCCTGCGTTTGAGTCTGTAAGATTTACAGCAGCTGCGACGGACGAAGATCCTGTGTCGTTGGGCAGTCTCATGCCCAAGGCGGATGGATAGAGGTCGTCTGCGGGAGTGTAATTATATATGAAATGAGCAGTAGGTTCGAGAAGTTCTTCTAGATTGCTCGCCCATGGCTCATGCGATCTTGTGGTAGGCAGAAGAGGAGCATTGAGTACTTGCCTGTTCTGACCAGTTGATTGTTGTTGTTCTGAAGCATTGGGAGAGTTCAAGTCCTGATCAAAATGAAAAGTCGATGACTGAAAAGATGAAGCCGGTATCGCAGAGGGGCTTTCGCCGATGTTGAAGTTTTGTGGCAAAAGAGTTGGGTGTAGATTCTCCATGTTTGTGGGCTCATCCGAAGTAGTTGCTCTACCTTGGCAAGTGCAAGGCCCGGAGCAGTTGCAAGGTCCCACACTCGAATATCCAGAGTCCGACAAGCGATTTGCATTTGGCACCGGTCCAGAGCCGCGAATGTTGGACTCCAGTGAGGAGTCAAGCATTTGCGAATCCAGCTGAAGCGGCGGCGGTTGGAGTACATCTGAGACGAAGTCAGAGGACCTTTCAGGGTCACTGACAGCTCCTTCGATGACAGGCGATTGGCCCAGCGCTTCATTTGTATTTGGTGAACTGCTTTCGCTCGTGGCCTGCCCAATGGTGGTTTCTAGGAAGGCGCGAGACACTTCCTCTTGACATTCGTGAAGAAGATTTCCGAAGTCGAATCCCTGGATCACCGTGGCTTCGAAATGTTGTTCTACTCTAGATCTGAAGAGTTGTGGGAGCTGCTCCCGCATATGGTTATCGTAGTCGTTCAGAATTTGAGAATTTGGAGTTATTGCACGTTGCTCTCTTGGTACTTCGAAGTCTGTTCCACGTGAGTCCTTATTGTATCGTAATATGTTAATACTTACATGGTAACGGTACAGGATGTCCGGGAAACAAAACTTTGTAAATATCTCTCCATCTGGATTCCTCACTCTGATTAGGGTAACTTCTCGTCTTGC
Source organism: Acephala macrosclerotiorum (assembly GCA_014904845.1). Classification (NCBI taxonomy): domain Eukaryota; kingdom Fungi; phylum Ascomycota; class Leotiomycetes; order Helotiales; family Mollisiaceae; genus Acephala; species Acephala macrosclerotiorum. The sequence goes on from MU119437.1 coordinate 28,362, forward strand.
GCCTCAAGCTACGTTCTTGTTCAACTGTGACACCATCAGGGGGGTGTCCCTCAATTGCTTCACAAACATAAGCTCTTGGGCGATTTGCATGGGCAATTAGTCCACTAGCGTCCTCGAAGACTTGCCAGCATCTCCCACAATGCGGGAGTGCCAAGTGTTTTCTGTATATATGTCCTCTGTACTTAATCAGTATTGAGCAGATATGGGCTGTAAAAACCACTTACTTAACGCGGGCGACGGTATCCAATGGAGTAAGAGCACACAATCGATGCCTGACAACATCGTATTTGCCTGGGTTGTGCTTCCGAAAGGGGCATGCAAATTTGATGTTCCTGCCTGAACCATTGCTCCTCGCTTTCTTCTTGAACGGCCCTTCTCTTTCATCGTTCTCGTCCTGCCCCTCGTCGTTCTCGTCCCCTTCTTGTTTCCTTTTCGAATTGGGTGGCTGGCTCGAGGACAACTTATTTTGGTAAGCCTGCCTTTGGACATCGCTAGCAGACGAAGGAGAATTCTCTCCCGTACATTGCGTTGTATTTGCTGCCCACTCTCGATTGAAGACCACCAAGAATTCATCCATGATGCGCTCGATCAGAGCCTCGCGAGTCGAGTTCGTGATTGACAGGTGTGCCGGACGACCACTGCCCTGTACAGCGCCTCGTAAAGATCGTCCTCAGTACCGGACATTTCTGCTTCAATGCTTTCTTCTTCAGACCACTCATCAGTGGTGTGGGCTGCGTCTTCAGCATCATGACCTGAATCGTCCAGGTTGGATTTTTGATGCTCCAATTGGAATTGAGATGTTGTATCTCCGGCTTTCGAAGCACAGTCGATACCCGTCATATTATTAGAGCTCTCAAAGAAACCCGATCGTGAAATGGATTTTGCTTGCTCTTGCCCGCTAGCCGCTGTATGTTTGATGCTGCACAGTGAGGAGTCGTGGATTGCGGTGCTGTTGAAATAGCGGTGGCATGTGGCACATTTCGACAGAGGCATGATGTGATAATAACTGTTGTGAGCGTCGAACTTGTCCTTCCGTGCGAATGCTTTGATTGTGGCCACGCAATCTGAACGTGTGCATTTGTACGGCTTTGCGGCATCCCACATTCTCCGATGCTGGTTAAGTATATGGCGATTGAGATCGGTTTTGTTACCGAACGGTGCAGCAGTACACCCGCGAGCTGTGCATAATATCGAATTTGAGTGAACAGACTTCAGATGGGTCTGCCAGTCATTGGAGGTCATGAAAAAATGATCTTTAGTAGGCCATGCTCTACAAATCTCTATAGGACATTGCCTAGGCCAGAATTTTGTTTCACATTGCTCTTCAGTCATCTCAGGAGGTCGGCTGATCGTAGAAGTTTGACAACTTACAAGGGGGTTTGGCGAGTCCCCAGAAGCGAAATTGTTCTGACTCCGGCACCACGCCTCGACACCTTCAGGATAGGCTCCAGCCTTCCCGGGAAAAGGTGGAGGACGTATCGACGGCGGCGACTCTTCTCTGTCATCATACTGTGAGCCATACCCACTGTCCACCCATGTCTCATCCGAGATCAATGACCTAGGGGACCCAGGCAGTTGGAACGTTGATTTGGATGCTTGTTGGCCACAGTTACCTTCATGGGCGGGAAACAGTAAAGTCGTTTCGTGGTCCGGAGACACATTATCGAGGAGCGTGTGCATCTCTTCCAGGTGCTCAACGAGATCGTGATGTGTCGAAAAGCCATTACGAACCTGCCCAGCGTGTCTCCTAGGACAATCGATGTAGTAGCACTGGATATGACCATGATACTTATACAGGTGCTTCGATCTTTTGTCACGTCGATTGATGTTCTCTCTTCCTGTACATCCTGGCTTGTCACAGTACACAGGTACCACGTGCCATAGCATATGCCGCCGAAGATCTGCTTGGCTCCCAAATGACTTCGGATTTAGACCTCCGCGACGATACTTGCAATCCTCAAGTTCGCAATAAAAGGCCTTTCGGTGCACAATACGGACGTGATCGAGCCAAGCTTTGACAGTCGTGAAAGTGCTTTTAGTCTTGCACTCCTCCCATATACATTTGCTAGTAGTCCAGGTAGCTGCTTGCTCGTGCACTTTGAAAAAGTGAACGCGCCAGTCGTTCAAAGTATCGTAAATTGGGCTCTCGCCATGAGTTGACTGAAGATCGTCACACAGAGAGCAATGCGACGGACGATATGGGACAATAGAAGTAGATTGTAGGGGGGCAGGAAGTACTCCGATAAAGCGAGGCGCTCGATGGAATCGGTGAAAGAGGAGTGATGGAGTGATACGCCGGTTCTTGCATTTGCAACCACGCTGAACTGTGTTGCATGTTAGTGATCCATGCTAGACTATCAATTCTGATGATTCGAACACTCACTCTGCTGCGAATCCGTTCATCTGCTCCGAGGACCGCATCGACGCAGCTGAGGTCGTCCCTTCTCGCTGGCGTTGGCGCCCAGCTGGGCCTGGGATGCCGCCGTAGTCTTTTGCAATGTCACAAATCTCATCCTGATGACTATCTAAGCCCTAATCTGGAGGATACCACTCCTCAAGTGTTTCGTTTTCCTTATCGAATGCAGTTGCAGCAGTGAAATCAACGGGCTCAACACCGAGAATAGCTGCCGCTTCACGGAGCAAGAGCAATTCTTCTTCGGTGAAAGCCTTGCATTTCCCAGATCGAAGCATGTTGAAAAAACGGACAAGTAAAGAATTTTTTTTAATAAACCCGAGAATGAAATCGAAGTCAGAGAGGTAGGAGAAAAGAATAAGAGGAAGAAGCATACGAAGTTCACTGGGGAGCTTGCGGCAAAATGCTGAGGTGGGAAGTAGGTGGCTTGCATTAGAGCTCTTGCCCATTGGTTGCCCAATCGTTCGCCTTTTAGAGCAACGCACACCTGTGCGATCCTTCCTCGTTCGTTGAAGAGGACTGCTTAGTCAGTCTAGGTAACCAGAGGTACTTTGTACTTGCGAGCTGAGCTTCACAGGTCCGGTCTGTGCGCTCACGATATTTCTGGCCGGCTCGTTAATGAAAATTTGCACTGGAGCCTCGCTTGAGGGATTTGGAAGCCTATACTCTTGACGTGTGGAAAATCTTCTCTTTGACTATCTATGATGCTAGCCATCATACTTTTCGTTCGTCAATGTATCAATCAGTCGCAAATCAAGGGCCTTGGGGAAGTCGCCATTTCAAATATTATTTATTTCGCGGCCTATGCTAGTGCTATAAGATCTTACTGTTATTCTTTGCGCATACATGACCCATCTGGCGAGCTCTTCCAGCGTCGCCGTTTCTGTCACTCTGGGTTTTCCATTTCCTTGCCTTGACTACCTCTCTCAAGACTTGGCTACTTCGTGATTCATTAATTCGTTCTGTCTGGATCTGATTTCGCTCAATCGATAGCGCTCATGCTGGGGTTCGTTGTGTCGTAATTTGGGTCTTAAATCTTCATGCCGATACCCGCATTGATATTTTTTGCGCAATATTTCCAGCTCGTTCTCTAGGTCCTGCTGACCTCGTATGAAGGTTTAGATGACATGCACTATCAAATTGCTCTTAACAGAGCATTATGACTGTGCCAGCCATGGCGGATCGTCATCTGAATATGGCGAATAGTTCATCTCATTCATCATTTGCTCATCAACCTTTTGTTGTTGGAAAGTTTCCTCGTACTCTGCCCAATTGAAATTTTCTTGCAAGTTTGAATCTTGAATTTGTCTGTTGCCTTCAGTTGATTGAGGAAGCTCGGACTCAGGACCAGAATTTGGTTGAGGAGGTTGGGTGCTGTCGGAGCCTCTGCTAGAAAACCTCGAGGAATTTGCGAAAGTGGAATGAGATCTGGTGTGGGTTTTAAGGCGGCAATTGTTTCTACAAATTGGTCCGCTGTGGTGGAGGATCGAAAGTGTACTCTTGATGTGGAGCAAGATCATGGAGACGTAGCGCTGCATTAAGTTGACCGAAAGGTGTCTCTGGAGGAGGTCATCCGACTTCGCGAAACTGGGATGTGCATTTTCTGGGGCAAGTGATGTGGGATGAGATGCTTCTGTGGCACCGCGAGTGCCACTCTCACCCCCGATTATTGGAGGAGGTCCAGGCTTCAGCTGAATATACGATGAGCAAAACCAACCACTTATATCCCGCTATTTCAGCCTCCAATAAGCCTCATTAATATTTTGAGCTACCTCATCCATGGCAACGGTTCGAGCCCCTTCCAAGTTGAATGCTAAAACATTCTGCCTTCTCTTATTTTAAGGTGGTGCCTTTCACCGTTGTACATCCTTTGCGCTCGTGGGTTTCAGTCGTTGTTCTAGCCCAGAGGACACACCAAAGCAATGGACGTGCAATCAAAAATACCCACTAAGATAGAGCACTCAAATCACGAATCCCTGCACGAAGAGAGAAGTGCCACAGAATCTGAGCAGGGCTGGGAGCGAACTTGCAACGTACCCATATTTTCACCAAAAGTCTCCTGGATACTGCCTTGCACCGCAGTCCTTCTGCAGCTTGCAGTTGCTCTCCTACTAGCGATCGTTACTTTTGTCGGCGTTTGGGTCCAACACAATGCTCAAACGACCATCATCCAACAGCCGGTTTCAACATCCGTCCGCTTGGGCTATGTTACTGGAGTCACTGTGCTAGCTACCTTGATATCCACCTTCATTTCCGGGCAGATTCGGACCTTATGGTTCCGGAATCTGCTGCCAAATACTGGAACTGAGAGTGTGACGGTTCGCCAACGATGGTTTGCAACAGAGTTGGTCGGACAGGCCGGCATCGCGGATAAGTGGAAGACTTGGCCAGTTTCAATCACTTTCCTTCTTAGCGGCCTCATCACTACTACTATTGTAGCTGGACTTTCGTTCCAAAATGTCAACTGTAGGTTTCGGATCTCTAGGAACAATCGTTCGCCTGCTCATCTACGGAGACAACCAGACATACAAAACCATAATTTCCACCCAGTCCACCTTCGATGATCCCAGCCTCCAATGTCGCGTTTTGGATAGTAATGCCTCTTCGAGTATCTTCTCGTGGAAGTTAGCCAACGGATCTACACTGGCAGTGGGTCAAAATACTTCTGAAGTATGGTATTGTGAACCTCAGTCCGTCAAAGATGTTTTCTCAAATACATTGAGAACATCCTTGTTCACTGCCGCTGATTACGCCTATGTATTAGGAGGAGTACCTGTTCATCAAAGTGCAGTTGGGGTTCCAGTCGGCCTTGGCTACGACATGACTCCTACATTCGGCGTTGGTATATGGCGAACGCAATTGTCCCATTTGCAATGGTCTAGGAATTGCCTTCCGGTATTGAGTCAGAACCCTGTACAGTGCGAGGTATCTGGAAATGCCACTGTAAGTTCGAACGCTGTGACTGTCAACGCAGGTGGTTGCACCGTCTCAACACCGATATATGCTGTAGACCCAATTACCGAAGGGGTTACTGCTGCCGGCGCTTGTACAGAGGGGCATGAAGTTGGAACAGCTACCATAGTAATTGGGTCCGCAAACAGTCACGCAAACACCCTTGCCGGAATTATGAATGGACCAGAATGGAACACCTCTGTCGAGACCTACGCAGTTGCCTGCAGCGTCGACATTGCACCTTCCATCGCTTTTCGATCCGTACGGTACGAATCCATCGGTATTTACGATGAGGCCTTGTCCCACGGTACTTCATCTGCTTACCATATCATCGGAGACATAGATGGTGATTGCGAACCTCGCAGCGCTAAATATTACGACGCATCTACACCCAGCGGTCCCGTCGGTATCCTCAACTCCTCACGACTTCTGACTGAAACGGCGTTGGCGACGGCAGCTAGTGCATCATGGCCTCTGCTGACGGAGGGTAGCTACTCGGATGGTTCGCTGGAAACATTGTTCAACATTTTCAATTTGCGGGGGACTTCAGGTTTCAACAATTCGCGTAACCCAGTCGAGGATGCGCTGGGACTTGCTAGTGCAATTGCCCTTGGTTTCTTTTGGGAGACGTACCAACCTGATCTGGAGTTTGAGGATGGTGTGGTGGAGTTCACAGGTGTTCGTGTGGGACCAGGGAAGTGGTGGGCGATTTTCTATACTTTGCCGTCTCTATTTTCAGCTGCCGTCTTGATGGTCTTGATTTGGAAAACACGACACACGCTTTCTTTCCCATGGGAGATTCACAGGGTAGTCCGACAGAAGGAATGATGAGTATCAAGCTGCTTGAATCTTTCGAGGCAGACTGGCGATGTATCGCATTCTTTTGGTGCTATTTTACGTTGTGGGATGCATCGTACCTACTGCAATCAAAAGTAACAAACCCATCTTGTTCATCCTTTCTATATAAGGCAAAAATTTCCAGTTCAATCATGTCAGTGTTCATTGATGATGTCTTGAATAGCATCCAACTTTACTCGTCGGGTCGGGAATTTGGTACGGTTTTGATATGCTTGGTTGGTGAAACATTCTATGGAACGCTGATTCTTGCAACTTGGTAGCTGATTTCTTGGTGGAAGGATAGGACTCCGGCGTTAGGGAAAGCTTTTGTAGGATGTCTTCCTTGTATGGACAAGTGAATGTTTAGATTTCTTACTGTCATCTTGAAAAGGCCGACTCGTCAGAGTTCAAATAGTCCTGGGATTCATGATGGCGGGAGCACATTCAAGAAGCCGATAGTCACTTGGGGATGACAACAAAAATCGTATGAAGGCAGATCATGGGCGTACACGAGTGTTGCATCATGACAGGTCGTGTGTTGACTTGCGAGAAAGCCTCATGGGGAGGTCGGAGAGCGGAAGATTTACTTTCATGGAAGGGTACCATTCCCCATATTTTAGTTTCGAAATTTTGGCGACTTTTTGCCTCACAGCATAGCGCAAGTTCTGCAACCCCAAAACTTTTACTTTCCTATCGGAATTCGAGACGCCAATGAGGTGAGTGGTTTGCTCCCTTCTCCTTGGGATAATTGGCGAGAACTATGTGCACCTTCTCATACTAAGGTTCAACAGTCTGGGATCTGCTCGAGCAGTCGCTTGGAGATTGCCGTTTCGGTCGTGCCCATTTTTGGAAGGCAATTTCGTCTTTGGTACTGTCACTGAGATCATATTGCCCACCGCTATATACAGAAGCTGGAAGTGAGTCTGTACAAGAGTGTCCCGAGTTTTTATCTGCCATTTCTCCTTTTGTAGATGTAAAGTATTGGCAATGTCCTGCTATTATAGTATTGAAGAGTGCTACGGCCGCGCGGAAAATGGTTCATAGTGACAGTCAGTATCCGATTGTCCAGCATCAGCAAGGCAGTTCTGGGGTTTAGGCAAAGGGTTGTAGTTCCATTCGATGTCATCCATCCATGAAGAATCTCGAATGGGTACATTTATTTGTGTTGAAGGGGCAACCAGAGAGTTGTTCCCAGATGCTGGCGGAGGAGGGAGAAATTCTAGCCTGGCAGTTACAGGATCTTGTGAAGAGTTGTGAATTGAATGGAGTGGAAGTCTTTCTTGTTGTAGATGAGGGGCTGGGATACCGTCAGCTCCAAGCAATGAAGAATCAATATCTTCTTGCGAGCTATCGGGCTGTTGTAGGGACCATGGATTATTCTGACGTTGGTGTTGTACGGGAATTTTGTCGAAGTCAATTCCTTCCATGGAGCGACTGATTGGCACCCCAATAGTTGGCATCGCAGACGTTTCATACATATTGTCTGCTGTCAAACGGGCGTGCGATGACAGTTCCGTCTGTGTTGAGTAGCGAGAGACCATTGAGTTACTTTGGCAAGTGCAGGGGGTGATGCAACTGCAAAACTTCCCACTTGCATATCCAGAGTCGGAAGATCGGTTAGGATATAATTCGACCTGCATCACAAGAATATTGTCTTCGAACAAGGGATCTAGGATTCGAGATTCTGGCTGTGGGGGTGGCGCTTGCAAGACAGCGTCTAAAAAGTCAAGTCCTGGGTTGCTTATGATTCGAGGCTGCCTTGCTGGTTCGATAGATACGACACCTGAGCTCTCTTCAGGTGCTTCAAGCTTCTGGTTCTGGTGAGCTCTTTCATGAAAAGCACGAGCCGCTCGCTCAAGACAGGCCCGGAAAGTTGATTCAATATCGAAATTCTGCAGTGCCGATGGAGCGATCTTTTCCTCGACCTCATTAAGGAACAATCGAGGTACTTCTTCTCGAACGAAACTATCATAGTCGTGTAAGATTTGAGTGTTGGGCGAAACTGAGCCTTGCTCTACTGACAGTTGCTCCCTAGGAGCTTCGAAGTCTATACTCTGTCAGCGTTTACTTTACGCGCTATGTTGACTGAGAGCATACACGGTGTTGGTGGTACAGCCTTGTCGTGGAATAATATCCTCCAAATATCGTTCCACCTTGACTCATCACTCTGGTCAGGGTATCTTTTGGATTTTGACTTCAGATTTCGCTCTTGATCCGAGCCGACTCCCTCAGGTGGTTTCCCCTCGACAGCCTCGCAAATGTCCGCTTTTGATAAATTTGAGTGAGCCTTCAGCAGTTTTGCAGACTCAAACACTTGCCAACATCTTCCGCAATGAGGTAGTGCCATGTGCTTTGTATAAAGGTGTGCCCTGTGCCGGTCAGAATTTTGCCAGGTGCAAATCCCTCTGGAAAACCTACTTGACCCGGGCAATGTTCTTCCAGGGATTAAGAGCACAAACTTTATAGTCGTTGACATTGTACTTTACAGAGTCATACTTTCGAAAGGGACATGCAAAGAATTTTTGCGTAAAGGATGCGTCCGTCTTTGGCCTCTTCCGCCGAGGCCGAGATCTCTCGTCATTCTCATCTGGTTCGTTGTTGTCATCATCACCACCCAGCCTCTTCTTCAGTTGAGATGGCAAGCTCGCCGAGTCTTTAGTCGGTCCAGAGGCAACCCGCATATCATTGACAGAGGATGGAGACGATCCCGAACATTGGGTCTCGTTTGCTGCGAGTTGCTGGTTGTACACGGTCCAGAATTGATCCATGATGCGGTCTATCATTACTTGACGCATGGTCTCCAAAGTTGTAGAAGAGGAACTTTCTGTGCCAAAATGCTTTCCATTAGGTGACATGTAGCGTCCGTCGTTACACAACCCGTCGTAAAGGTCATATTCACTACTTGATGTGGCCAATTCAATACCGTCTTCTTCGAAATACTCGTCAATGCAAGAGTCCAGCTCATCGTCTCGCTGAGGCTGAACGGCCTCATTCGCGCTGATCACATCATCTCTTGGGTCGCATTGACGAGTCATAATCTCTGGTTCCGCGACAACTGTACCGGGTGGCGATGGAGGAGGGCTTGTTATCGAAGCCTGCGCTTTACTTCGGTCGAGCTCTCGAATTGGTGATGGAAACCATGGTACCTGTATCTGGCGACATTCGAATTCCCCTAGTGGAGCCATGACTTTGTCCTGTTTTGCCCAGCCGACTTCGGGTATCTTGAAGGCATCGAAACGGAAAAAAGTGTTCTGTATCTTGTTCTGAACGCTGAACTCTGCTGATGACGCGGCATGGGATATTGTCGACGAGGTCAAGGCGGCAATATCGGCTCTGGATTCACCTCGATTGATAGGATGACTAGAGGAGTACGCTTGAGGTCTTTTCCGGCCCTTTGGGGGGTCTACGGACTCGGGGGTCCATTCTTCCGGCTGGAAGTTTGGGTTGTTGTAGTGTGCAACATTGTAGTGGCTATTCTTGAACGTACTCCTCGGCTGGAACAGCATAGGTACTTCCCACTCCGCATCTACTTTCCACTGATACCCGCTGGGTCGAAAACTGGAAGCGTAACCGCTGTCCGAACTGCCTCCAATTCCAATGCTTTGTTGTGCGCGTCTGTCTTCTGTGGTGTCTAGTCAGTTACTCGACTCCAAAGAATTCTCACTTATAGGCTTACCGTCTATAAACTCACTGGCCAATGCCCCTTTCACATTATAATCTACATTCTTCGTCGAACCTAAAGGTCCCAGTCCCAAATGCTCCAATTTCCATTTCCTACTCCCCCTAATGTTGTGTCTCATCGACATGGCATGCAGGTCGAGCTCTTCTGAGCTCCTAAACCGAGTGGATCTCGGGCCTCCAACATCAAACTTGCAATCCTCGTGTTGGCAATACAAGACCTTGAGGTTTTGATGTTCGGTATGGGCGTGATCGAGCCAAAGCTTGGCACTTGAGAAGGTGTCCTTGGTCCTACAACCTTCCCAAATGCACAAACGACTTTCCCAGCTTGATTGATCCTTATGTATCTCCCAACAATAAACAACCAAGTCATTGTAAGTAGCAAATTGTTTTGGTTTTGTCCCATCATCTGCAGTTGACAGATCCTCGCACATTTGACATAGTTTATCGTCGGAAATTAAAGGAGGCCGCCAGGAAGGTTGAGAGTCGTATTTCACCAAGTATTCAAGTGGGAATCGCCGAAGATCAAAGGACGCTCCTTGACGCTCTACCCGAAGTATCTGGTGTGTCTGGAGCAATGGCGAGGCTGACGCAATTGGGACTGGTAGACGGGGTTCTAGGACAGACATCATTGCAACTATGATTATTGCCGTCGCCTTCAATAATTAACGTGCTGAAATTGAAGCCGGAAGAACTGTCGTAGAACAATGGATGGGATTAAGATTAAGGTAGAATTTTGAGGTACGAAGAAAGGTGGCTTGCAGCAGATCGCTTACCATTGGTTGCTCCATGGTTCGCCTTTCTGGACAACGCACAATCGTGCAATTCTTCTATTGTGTCCCCTAATTATCATGGAATAGGCTTGATTCACCCGTCAAATCAGAGCTACTTGCTTAATTCGTCCGTAAGGCAATTGAGGGGATATATCAGATTGCGTTGTAACATTAAGAACAAATAAAACATAAGATTCGAGAGAGAAGTAGTGCAATTTTTGAAGAACACAGATACGTGGACGAAAAAGAATGCAGAAAAAAATGAGTACAAGAACGTCTTTTAGTGTTGGTCCAAGTCGCAGACGAGTAAGTAGGGTAAGTTGCGGCATTATTTACGATGGTAAGTCGATGAAGTTGTGGTAGACGTTGCCAAGATCTCAAGGGTCTAAAGAACTCCAGTGTAGAAATTGCTTGTTTCGGTTTCTGTACTGGCATCATCTGACTTTTGGCCCTTCACTACTCAATCACGAATTTAACCGACTTTCTATGATTCACGTGCCTCTCTCCCTCCGAATTCCCGGCTCAAGAACTCCCATCTTCCTAATCCACACTTGGCAATTCCCCCGACGAAAATCAAAAGCGATCTAGATTTCGCATATGGATATGCCTCGTTTACGGGCTCAATCTCTTTGGCGTCCTAGGATAGTCGCAAACTAAGTGCACACTCGGCAGATTAAGGTACCAAGCAACAACTCTGTCCAACCCAATACCACCACCTCCGTGAGGAGGAACTCCAACACTCCTGAATACATCAACGTACTCCTTGATACCTGGTTGATTGGGGTCAAGACCCTTTCTTCTGATCATCGCCTCTAGTTCATGCGGAAGATGCAGACGCTGACCACCAGAAAGAATTTCCTGTCCTCTCATCATGAAATCGTAGGCATTGGTAACCTCAGGATTTGCTGGGTCGGGCATGGCGTAGAATGGTCTTGCAGCGACAGGGAATTTATCGAGGACGTAAAAATCAGTGCCGTACTTCTTCCTGACTAGTGCACCAAGAGCTTTTTCCTGAGGGGTCGACATATCCTCATCATCCTTGACATCCTTGAATTCGGGAGGTCCTTCGGCACGGAGGAGAGCTTGGCCTTCGGCGAAGGTGAGACGAACTTCATGACCATCCTTGGGGAGGAGGAATTCTTCGGATGGGTAGATGGTTCGGATGAGTTCGATTTCCTCGCGGTAGTTTTCGCTGAGACCTTTGAAGATGTGGAGGAGGACGCCTTCGAGCACGTGCATGACTTCGTGGTAATGCTCTTCGATTTCCATTTCCAGATCAAGACCAATAAACTATCCCATGTTAGCTGTGATGTCGAAGGAAGAGAAGAAGAGTGGACGTGCTTCGGTCATATGTCTTGGGGTGTTGGAGTTCTCGGCTCTGAAAACGGGACCAACACAATAAACACGCTTTCGTCCACCTGCAATCTCGAATTGCTTGTAGAATTGGGGCGATTGTGCCAAGAAGGCCTCCTTCTCGAAATATGGAAGCTTGAAAACATTGGCTCCTCCTTCAGAGGCTGCACCAATCAAACTCGGAGGGTGGAATTTCTTGAATCGATGTGCTCTCAGGTATTCGCAGAACAAATCCTCGACCGCAATTCGAATATCGGCAATGGCTTGGCTCACAGGGGCTCGCTTGTGCATCGCTGGGTTGTTGAGATGTGTAGCCAAGCTGGCAACCGGTGTGCCTTCGTTGATGCTGAGTCCTTTAAAGAGTTAATTGCTGCTCATATCAACATCCTGCAGAAGAAAACATACCTTCGACAGCTGTCGCAACACTCGCAGTCTCACTCTTTTCCTCTTCCTCCGCCAAACTGCCAACTGCTCTGCTCGCAGCGCCCAATCCCAGACCTAACACCTCCGGAGCAGTTGCAACCAGGTAGCACTTTACCAAATGCAACTCATACCCACTAACCTTCGTACTCTTCACCGGCTCCAACGGCTTCTGTACGGTCGCCTCAACAGCCACAAAACTCTCGAGCTTTAGCCCTCCAATCCACTTCACCATTTGCTTGCTCACAGGCTTCCCCTCAGCACTCGCAGACACAACACCCTGAATCGTCCAATTTCCCTCCTCTCTCAGCTCCACAAACGCCATCTTCGCACCCTGCATTCTAGCATTCTGTATCCAAGCCCTAAGTTTCACTGTCTTTCCCAAATGTTCCTCCCCAATATTCCTGAGATTGACTCGTTCTGCGGGAATCGTGGTAGTGGGTGTGATATCGCCGTAATTTTCTTTCGCGAGGTCTTCGGAGGGGCCTGAGCTGGAGGCTGCTTGTTGGGCTTCTCGCTCTGCTGCTTTGCGGGCTTTCTCGGCTTCTTTCTTGGCTTTAGCTTCTGCTTTCTTTGCTCCTTTCTTGGATGTTGTCTCTGCACCCTCTGCGGTGCTAGCTCCTGATGCTGGGTTCAGGGCGGGGTCGGTGGGAATGGTTGTTTCTTTTGGTGGTTCTGCCATGCTGGGCGATTGTCAATTGAGACTTTTGATATGTGTTGTTTCTAGAGCGGGAGGAAGGAGGAGAGTGTTGGCACAGGAGGAGAGGTTTATGTAGTCGAGCGACAACGTGGTGGGGTGGAGTCATGTTGTTTTTGCCAGGAGTCAATCGGCGAAATCTACGCTAAGGCCGCTAGCGGGTTTAAGCGATTTCTACCCCTCCAACGAGGCTGACAAGGCTGAGAGTTTCAAAAATTATACCTGTCTTTTGGTAGTAGATACATATTTCAGGAAGAGCTTTTTTATCTAGCTTGTTTTTCAGCGATTATTGGTTCGTGTTTAAAATTTCATTTCAAAATTGATAATTGCAGATTGTCGTCGAAGATTTCTGGAAGGGGTGTTGCATCCAAGGTCCCGAAGAATCACACCACCTTCGAGCTTGTGCAAGTCTCATTCCGAAGTCATGATACTCGCAAAGACTTCCAATTCCTTCATATTCCTATCAGGATTACGAGCAATCGGGAGTCATATAGCCGCGTTAGGTGACTGTTTGTAATCGAGCTAGAGGGAAAAGGTTTCAGGCTGTCGCCTACCGACAAGTTATCGTCGGTCTGTCGGTCGACAAGATGTATTAGATATTTAGATGTGGAACTTTTGACTTTTACATGACTTCGGACGGCCATTCTACCGATCTTTCTGTTCAAGAAGTATGTCTATACCTAGAACGCCTCGTGAGCTTGCTGCTCCTTGCCAGATCATGCGCTCACCGATATCGGCTCTAGCACACGCCGCACATCCCAAAAGATTGTCATTTGAATTTGTGCCTCACAAGAAGATAAAGCGAAACTAGACATTGGTCTACCAAGATGTGGTTCAGCTTTCACCGAAACACGTGGAAACTACCAGGGATGAGAATCCTAAGCGAGGTGTGGATGATCGCCCTTCAAATGCAGGCCCTGGTCGAGGGCGTTCCAGTAACATGTTCCTCTTTACCGCCGCTAGATATATACTTCATGAACTCCTCCGTGTTTTCAGTTCCGAATTCCCATAGTTGTTCTGGAATTCCCTTGAAACATACGACCTCTACGCCCTTACCATGAATGATACGGCATCACCCCAAACTGCGAAGAGAGAGAGCCTCGAATCTCTTCGCCAAAGATTCCAGCAAGTCCCCAAGAAGAAGAATTGGAATCTTCATAAAGACTCTATGCATCGTTTGTATGTCACTGAACGTCAAACTTTAAATCGGACCATGGAGATCATGAAACAAAGGTTTGGTTTTGTCGCATCGTGAGTTTCTCGAATCTTGAAATTAGGCTTCATTCTCGACGTAAGAGTGGTAGTAATGAGCTCCACTTGCAGAGTCCGCGCTTATAAGCTGCATTTCGATGAATGGGGCTTGGAGAAGAACTTGACAGACAAGCGATACAGGAAGCGAATATTGGCTAGAGAAAGAGAAAGAGCACGAGCACAGAAGCAAGAGAAAGAGAGCAAGGCAACATGTGAACTATAGTTAGAAAGGACCCAATATCAGGTCTCTGACACCGGCCCTGACAAAGAGAATGCTCAGGGGGTAGCAGAAAATGATGTGCAGAAATGATTAATGCAGGCTCTTTTGCAGCTTGGGATGCGGTCCCTCCACAGTTACCTCATTCCGACTGCCCGATCATGTACTCTCTGTGCCCCAGATTACCACAGTAGACTGAAAAGCATAAGAAGAGCCATTCCCCCACTGTGATTCTGAAGAGCTTCTCGCAATTTTCTCCATAGAACAACGCACCTGCTACTCCACACCGCCAGTTTGCTGTGTAACCTTCGCCCTTTTTGCACCCCTTCGATGCCCCTTCGCCCTCTCGCTTCGCACACCGACACAGCCATTCGCTATTGGTCATCATCATGAACAACGCAACAACGCCCAATACCAGTGTGCAGGGTTCAGACATAGCCTCTGACCTCCCTGCCGCTGAAGGGTAAGTTTTTTTTTTCTGTGCTGACTGTGCGTTGCACATACAGTAATGCAACAGCCGTGTCCCAAGCAGGCACAGGACAGGGGTTCCCCACATTTGGACATCAGCAGGTCGGCCCCCAAACGGTCTTCTATCCTACCACTGGCACCCAAACATTCCAGACCAACATCGCCAACGCCTCAACCCTTTCCACCTTCGGCACTAACCAAGTTGCAACTACCACCGCCTCCAACGCCGTAGCACCAGTCGCTGCCCACAACACAGCACCAACCCTCCACGCCTGCAACATCTGCCCCAACACCTTCAAGCGTGCCGGAGACCTTCGACGTCACTACAAAAAGCACTTTCCCTCCCAATACATCTACGACTGCCATGTCATCGGCTGCGACCGTGTTGGTACCAATGGCTTCTATCGCAAGGACAAGTTGGCTCATCATTTGAAGAAGGCTCATGGTCTTTGAGGAGGTCTTGTGCTTCGTTCGGGACTTGCTTTCCGGCAATGGACTGGTATATGGGATGTTCGGAATCTTTATTTATGATCGATGTTGGAGATGAACAAGGATGCGGTGATGTGGGTGGGCGTACTTTTTGATTGTCTTTGTGTTTTGCACTTGCTTGTAGTCGCTCGTTTAGCTAGGAATTGAATGCTTTGACAGCCTGAATAACATGGTCTTATCTTCGAGCTTGAGGGGGAAGCTAAACTTCTTCCAAAGGCATGCCGTCGATCACATGAACATCATGAGCGCTAAAAAGAGTATCTCTGATCTTACAATAGCATTAATCATTACCGCAAAGAAAAGCTCTCGGAGGTAGCTAACCATCCCAAGAGCCATATTAGCTCAGTATTCATCGCTCACCCTAACGCCAAAACCCCATTCCACGCAATGCATCTTGAAAATCAAACACTCGCATCGCAGAAAACCATCTTACCCTCCTATAGGCCGTGAGATTTGTATGCACCAAACCCCTTTCCATGATCCATTCCATAGCAACGCACCCTTGAAGCATTCTAAACACCTCTTTGTGCGCCACGCTTGAACCGAATTATGATTGATGAGCAATTGTTATATGCAAGCAGAAATTTAGAGTTCGAAACCGGTCTTCTTTTCCGCACATGTGAAGAGATTGATGTGGTTGTCGCCACGGGCTGCGCAAGCGAGCATCATTCGGTGGGGGTGGAATGCTGTTGCGGAGATGGGGGATTGTCGAGCTTGGTGGAGGAAGCTGGAGTATGGTTCGACGCGAGACAATTCCTTGCCGTCGAAGTTAAAGACCTTGACTGTATGGGCGCCAGTGCCACTAGAATGTATTAGCTGACTTCCTTCAAGTTTTGGGTAAAAGTGGAAACCTACACAGCGAACACAGGAAGATGCTCGTGGGTGCTGGCCGTGTAACATTTCTGGTTAGTCGCACGAATCGTCTTCAATGGCTTCTCCATACGGATATCCCACAGCTTCACCCTGCCGTCTATGTTGGCAGACATGAGCTCTCTCTGGCCACCACGTTGCATATGGACGCTTTTGACCCATTGCCTGCTATGTTCATCTTTCCACTTCATGACCATCGATTCCGAAGGTCTATTGCGAGCATCGTAGACTCGAATAGCGCCGTCCCCAAAACCAGCAACGAAAACGTTGCCAGTCATCTGGTCTGAGGTCAGAGAGGTGATGCAAGATCCAGACCGAGCATTGATGTCGACTACACAAAGTTCTGGGGCTGCAGCCCAGACTCGAATGACCTTGACATCTCCTGCGACCAGGAGTTTCCCGTTGACTTGTTGCCAGTCAAAGACCATGCCGGCGTTGTGATTGCTCGGTACAAGGTGGGTTAATGCTCGCCAAGCCGATGCAACTTCGATCTTCTTGTCGGAATCGTAGTTTCTGTAGATCCTGACAACACCATCAGACGAACCAGTCAGTAAGAATGCCTGATCGTCTTCGTTGATGAACTGCATGTCGCTGATTTTCGTTCCTTCCGGGTTACCATTCGAGAAACGAGCCAACCTATCTTGCTTCTTCCAATCCCAGACGCAGATAGTATCCCTGTCGTCTGATACGGCTAGATGATCCTCAAATTGATGGAAGATCATTTTTGAAGGCTGACTTTGATTGTTGAAGAATCCAGCTGGTGTCGTCCACTTACCACTGCCTGCAATCTCCTTCTGTGGTTGAGTTTCACGCAAAATACCTTCATTCCGAGAGCGTCGCCATAAGCGTTCGTTGTAATCTGTGCTACCTGGCTCCTCGGCCTCATTGGGCTTCATTTGCGGCTCTCGGAAGTATTCTGACCTATAAATTAGTCTATGTATTTCTTGAATACCTGAGTAATCCTCATGAGACTTGAAAGAAGCCTGTATTCTAAAAAAATAAAAAGACTGACCAATTGACCACTCAAAGAAGGTACTCTCTAGGGGAATAGCAGGCGGGATCGACATATCTCGGGCTTGGAATTCTCCAGACACTGGCTCCTTGGCTGCATGGTACATACCTGGGGTCGTCGCAACTTCGGTTTGCTCAGGAGGTGCACTGAAATCCTGAGGAAGTCTGCCCCGTGGGTGAAGAGGGCTTCGCTGCGGAAGGGGAGACTTTGGACCAGTTCTGCCCACAGTATTTTCCGGAGAACTCTCAGCACTGGAGCTGCCACCAAAAGGAGCAAGTGAGGTGAACAGATAGCTAGCTGTGCGTTTGAGAAGGCCAGCTTGCGTAGGCGGTGTTGCATTCATAGAATCTTGACGTGTTGGTGTACTTGGTCGCTGATTTGACACGTCTTGAGTAGTAGTTGCTGGTCTTGTAGACAGCCGGCTGATCTCATCCATAGCCTTTTGTGCATATCGTCCAATCTCAGATTGAAGTAGGGCGGTATGCACGTAGTCTACAATAATCGCTGCGTTTCGTTGAACTTCGGGATGTGGATCAATCGTCATGATCAATACGTGTTTCCACACTGCTGCGAAGATAGAATTGTGAGCAAGACCATACGCTGAGGGCTTGATGTACCCTTCCGCGTCTCTGTTCTTCATTCCTGCGTAGTGCAAGCCCATCTTATGGTCCTTGCCATCATCGAGAGGCGGAGACAGCAGGTACTCCTTTTCCTCCTGGAATTGCTCATAAGCAGCAACGAAGATTTTGTTTTCGTAGCGCTGGATGAATTTAGAGAAGTACACAAGGAGTTCTTTGCGAACCATTGCGTTTCCATCGTTGGTCATTTCTAAGACGGTCCACGTGATTTTCTCCTCGGTGCGAGCGATTTCATCTGTCAAGTCGGCAATTCCGAGGAAAGTAGTAAGGGCATAGAGCATTGCCGCCCGAACCTCACAGCACACATCGCGGGCTAAGAGCGCAAGCTTTTCAGGCGCATTCTCGCGAATACCTCGCCATTTGGCCTCAGCCAGGTCTTTCCAAAGTTGGCTGATGCAGAGACAGGCCCATTGGCGAAGTAGAGGGTTATCGCCGTTCTGGAGATGGACCAGGCAGTAACTCATAATCTCGGACTGGTTGCAGACAGTCTGTCCTTGCTTGTAGCCATCGCATAGCCTAGCAAGAATGAACGCGCACATGGCTTTGTGCTCTAGACTATCAACAACCGGTAGGCCTTCGGTCGGCTTCAAGATGGCTGCGAAATACATATAGCCACTGTCCCTAATTTTGAGACCCTCACTGTCAGCTTAATACCAACTAGTTCTACAAAGATAGCTCGGATATATAATAGACGCAAAGGAATCGAAGTAGTAAGAATCTAGACGAAATGCAATAATCGAAAGGGGGACTCACTTTAGTAGATCGGTTTGGCATGTAATATCAACAGCAAGAACACGGGTCCAGATGAAGACCATGACTGGCTTCAGCTCGGCGGCGGCGGACTGGAGTAACTTCAGGACATATGGGAAAATACCAATGCTTAAAGCAAGGTTTACGGCCCAAGGACCCATGTCAAGGAATTTCCCCAAGAGAATTAAAGCTCGAACTCGGTGTTGCTGACTCAGGAGGACTTGAAGAACGACTGGGAGCTGATCCGGAGGTTTCTGGGTGACTGCGCCTTGATTGAGGTAGACTTCGAATGCAGTGAGTTGCTCCGTGAAGAAGCTTGAGTTCTGGAACTCATAATCGGGTCGGGTGCCATTTTCCTTTTCTTCTAACATAGGCAGTTGCGCTAGGGCCATTTCCACAGCCAAATCCCAGCTTTCCCACAATGGGTGTTGATGTGTGTCAGGAAGCTCAGGGTAAGACTGAGGGTGGCAGTTGTACGCAGCCATGATTCTCTGGGCCAAGAGAAAGTTGCGGAACAAGGCAGCGACCATCAGATCTTGTCGGAAGAACTTTCGGAACAGTGGCCGAGGAAGGGTAGTCCAGGCGATAGTATCGGTAATGGCGGTGAAGATCCAGTTCAGCTCTCCCAAAGGCGTTCTTCGTTCTTGAAGTCGGCCAGGAAGCTTCTTAGCCTGTTCAGGAGTGATCTTGGAAGGTAGTGGGTTTTGGAGGACGAAGAACCATAGAGCCATCTCAATGGGCGTTGTCAAGCACGACGTGAATACATCTGCTGGCAATGATGGATTGGTGGGCAGGTTCTCCTTCACACCGCAAGCCGCCAAATGTATGTATGGTTCGAATGCTTGGACAGCATAATTAGGATCCTTGGCAAGATTATCAGCCTCTTCTTGCTTATGCTTCTCAACAAATCGATGGAAATTATTCAAGATGTTGCCGGCGTCAGAGCAGTCCCAGACGTAGAAGGTGGGTGCAGCGAGCCAGGTTTGAAGGTCAAACAGAGATACCGGGATGTACTGAGTGTAGTTCTTGTTGAAGACCCATATCTCTCCCGAGGCGGTTGGTTTCGGGACTCCATGACCATTGTAGTGGAACAGAACTCGCTCATCCTTCGCATTTCGTCGGAGGGACTGACAAAATTTCTTAGTCTCTTCTACCGAGGGGTCTAGGTATTGTTTGTATCTTGTTCGGATTGCTAAGGTTTCGTACTGCGCCTGGAGTGATTTGCCGATGACCTCGAGGGCCTTCTGTACTGGTGGATTTGTAGGGTCTTGCCAAGCTTCCATTTTCGCACCCGGATTGGTTTTCAGCTGATCTGGCGGCTCAACCCCAATGTTCAGACATATGGCCAGAGCTGCAGAGACAGTTTTCAGTCGATCCTTCATGCGCCAGTCTTGCAATTCATAGCCCAGAGGCTTTGGATTTCCGGTGGTTTCATGACGCTTGTCTGTGAAGTACATGTACCAATTCTGTGTTTGATAATTAGCCTCTTTGTCTGTAACAGATGTTATTCATCAAGATTGAACTCACATTTGCTAGCTGGGAGACGTATTCCTCAGACGCGTAGTGTCCTTCAAATCCATGTCGCGCTCCCCAGTCCTGTATCTCTTCCTCTGTGTCTGGGTCTTCTCTTGGTCCAAAGTCACTCTTTGCTCTCTGCAGTAAGGGTTTTGGTCTATGTCGAACTTTGTCTGTCTCGGAGTCATCCTGCGATGATTCTGCCGCGCCGCTGGGAGCCGAAGTTGGTCGCGCCTGTAATGATACTCGACGGGCATTTCCTGCGGCACTAGCAGCTATTGTGACCCCCGTGGCTGGTGTCGATGGTCTGTCTTCTCCTTCTTCTATAGCTCGTGTGCGGTTTCCATTCACCTGAGCGGCGTTGGTATTGCTAGTTTGTCGTGAAGTCGTCCCATTCGATGTTCCATTGTGTAGAGGCTGGCTTTGAGCTTGGCCGGGGGATGTATAGCTCTGTGGGCGGGATTGATTTGACGACATATTTGAGGAGTGTGGCGATTGTCTTGGATTGTACTGCTGGCGATGCGCTCCAGGCTGTTGCTGTTGAACTGCAACGGCCGTCATTGTCATGGTAGGAGAGTCGCACTCCTCAGATTCCCAAGTTCCACATGTGTTTGTTGGCTATCTTAGACGGATTCCAGCGCACTCTTTATCCTTATCGTCTCGATTTCGAAGGTGGCGGATACTCGGTGCTGACTTAGGAAGCTCTCAAGCTGGAGATCGGTCAGTCAGGCAAACACTTTTGTCGAGCTGGTACAAGCGTCACCCACCCGCTCAATTTTGCCCTTTGCTGGACGTACCTTGCTGCCTACTCTAGAATGAAACGCTCTTGGGCTACAATGGCGTCCACCAGTGCTGCAAGTGGTATAAAGGAGAGCAGCGCAACCCGCCTTACCGGTCTGTTGTGAGAGTTCGAAGTTCCATCACAAGATCGTCTCGGTCTCGGATTATCAATTGTGCCGGAAAACGCTGGATAGCCCTTAACGCTGACGACATGGTAGGTAGAGCTTGCGTTCCAAAATAGTGACTCCCAAAATACCAGATATTCGGGTCATTGCCTAGGACTTATACCTATGGGCTTGGCTCAAGAATCGATTTATGTGAGCTCGATATCCTATCATTTACTTTGGGAAATGTTTCTCTCACTCTCTTTCAAAGCACCTCGAGCTTTAGGGCATTGGTACATCATTACCACCGATGCGTATATTTGAGACCAGCAAAATTCAGTCAACGACGCCCCTTTGGATGCAGGTACGAATCTTCAACAATGCGGGAACCCAACACAGATCAGATGGCCTCAATTGACACCCAATACTGCTAGGATCCATGGCGGCTCACAGTCTGTTCTGTCTTGCAGCGTTAGAGGATGTTTTTTAAGCGCTGAGGTTCCTCACTGGCTCTTCCCTACAATACACGACCAATTGCAGACACAATCCAGGATATCAACTGCTTCAGACCCCTTCGAATCCAGGTGATGACGCATCCAATGCTGATGGGATCACATAAGGCTGCAGTGATGAACGTTGCCTTTGTCTACGAGCGGTGACAAAACTGGACGGGTCTTGTCACAGTCTGACATTCATGATGTGCAGACTATCTCCTTGGTCCGGTACTTTGGTCTGGGTCCCTGAGGGCGTACATATGACCACAGAATTCAGGTCTCTTCTAACAATTGAAGATCGATTTGGCGTAGGAATCGATCCCTCGAGCTGTACAACCTCCACCCCATCAGATCTCCAATTCCAAGATGGATCTTTGTGGTACAGGCTCGGTCCAAGTCCATGATCCAGAATTTTTGTGGCGTGAGCAAAGCTTATCGATAATGAGCAAAGCGCCCCTGATCCCCAAATGCATCTCATGCCATCTCGCCATTCGACCGCCAGGCCACCTGAAAAGGTGACGGAAACAGGCCATGCAGTAGTGAGTGGTTTATTCCTGGATGCTTGTAGTGGTCTGCCGACGAATAGGGGAAGCGATGGGAGGCGACCGAAACCTTCTGCTTCAATTCCATGGCCGTCCCTCATGCACCGCCAATCCGCGGGAGGATCGCCTCTCTGCAATAGTCACCTGGCTCGGTTCTCCAGTCTTTCGGGGTTGGTGATACCAGACCTTCGAAGGTTGACATATTCGGCCTCCAATATTCCTGCCAGCCACGCGGGAAGGGGGAGCTGTCAAGCAAGAAACAAAAGTATATTCTGGATCAAAACAAAAAGTTTCATCATGACTTGCTTCTGCTTCTCCAGATTCGAGTTCACGAACGCGGGCAGATAACTTTAAAATCGGAGCACTACGATGAAACAGCAACCGTTGCCCACTCCAGCAAGGACGCTCCACTAACTGAGACAGAGCACCTGCGAGATTTCATCTCAATTCAGGGGTGCCCGAACGGAACACGGTAGAGCACAGTAGCGTCGGAGCTTGAAAAGTCAGAGAGGGGAGAGCACAGGATGGGTTAGGATGCCAGAGAGGGTGGAGAGTCGGAGAGCACAGATCAATACAGATTATTATTTTACTTACGTGCTCTGGATATTATTTTGATATCCGCCTTGCTTTTGCATCGAGAGCCCTGTCCATCCCGGCAATATCGAATCTAAAGTACACAAGTGCAGTCTGCACTCGTCGGTGTTGTGCCTAAGCCTGTGCACGACCGCATCGAATTATTTTGGCGACTCCAAAGCGAATTTTGAGCCTGCATCCTTGGAATAAAGGTGCACAACGACAATCCCCATAAATCCAATTTCGCAGCCCCAACGATATCTCCGAGCAGCAAAGGGCCCAAATCAAGCATTTGCAGTCGCCTTCTCTCCCCTTTCCGCTCCTTCTCTGCGCTTCAGACGAGACGTCGAACTCGGACGGCGACGGTACAGTCAGTCACGACTTGACGGGCTTGACTGTGGGATCCGTCAGCACCAGCCATTTTCGAGCCGGGAACCTGGAGCCCGCTCAGACAAATATTTCGTGTCCCACGAGCACAACCCTCGACCTCCTCAATTCTCAATCGAACGACAATCCAAAAATCTCAAGGTGCAGCGGCCGAGTTGACAAAAGGCGACGACACACTGGCATAATTGACGAGGGCCCGCCTCGTATGGCACGATGGCATTCCTCTTCGGCAAGAAGAACAAGAATGTGGACAAAGCCTTGAAAGATGGGTCGGCAGGTGTCGCAGGATCACAAACCTCCTTCCAGACGGCGAATGGGCGGATCAACGAGAAGGGCGCGGTTCAGCAGTCGTCGACGCCAACAAGCAGTGTAAATAATTCGATAACCTCGCTCCAGGGAGGCGGAACTGCGACACCCAGTCCCGAGCAAGTCAACGGTCGGCGAGCACCCACTGCTACAGAACAGGCGCAAGACCTTCCGGTGAGTGTCTTGGATCCATCCGAACCATGGGCCGGACGTTGGACCGTTCGCGCAAATTCAGGAGAACTTTCAATTCTTCGCGAATGCTAACACGATCAATAGTTACGGAACGGCTCTGCGCCCGCGGTTCAATCGATGAATTCAAATCCCAATGCCTCGTTATACCCCTGGTCGGTGCGAAAATTAACATACACGACATCACATCCAAGCCCTTTTCCTCGATATGGGGCGGCTGTCAACTCCGTGGCCTCGAAAGAGGGTGACATTTATCTCATGGGCGGTCTCATCAATAGTTCTACCGTGAAGGGCGATCTATGGATGGTGGAGGCAGGGGGGAATATGGCATGTTACCCACTAGCGACAACAGCAGAAGGACCAGGACCCAGAGTAGGACATGCGAGTTTGCTGGTTGGGAACGCTTTCATCGTGTATGGAGGTGACACGAAGATGGAAGATTCAGATGTACTGGACGAGACACTGTATCTGCTCAACACCTGTAAGTTGAACAATGTACGTGCCGAAAGGTATACTGACAATAGTAGCCACTCGACAATGGTCAAGAGCTGTTCCCGCAGGACCTCGGCCTTCTGGACGATACGGTCATTCCTTGAACATTCTAGGCTCGAAGATCTACGTTTTTGGAGGTCAAGTTGAGGGATACTTCATGAATGATCTGGTTGCATTCGACTTGAACC
The DNA here is from genome assembly GCA_014904845.1 of Acephala macrosclerotiorum. NCBI lineage: Eukaryota > Fungi > Ascomycota > Leotiomycetes > Helotiales > Mollisiaceae > Acephala > Acephala macrosclerotiorum. The sequence continues at coordinate 52,750 of MU119437.1, forward strand.
AATTGCAGGTTCCAACAAACAGATGGGAAATGCTCATTCGAAATAGTGATGATGGAGGACCAGCAGTCGGCCAGGTACCGCCTGCGAGAACGAACCACTCCATTCTGACTTATAACGAGAAGCTCTATCTGTGAGTAGCTTGGTGATTTCTCTCATATTCAGATACTGATTCTTCTAGTTTTGGCGGAACTAATGGCTTTCAATGGTTTAATGATGTTTGGTGTTACGACCCTATTCCTAATGCCTGGATGGTGCTCGATTGCATAGGATACATACCTGCTCCACGAGAAGGTCATGCAGCTGCGATTGTCGACGACGTAATGTATATCTTTGGAGGCAGGACTGAGGAGGGTGCAGATCTCGGAGATTTGGCTGCGTTCAGGATATCTTCGAGAAGGTGGTACACATTCCAAAATATGGGACCTTCGCCATCACCGAGGTCTGGACACAGCATGACAGCATATGGCAAGCAAATTGTTGTGCTAGCAGGTGAACCGAGTACTGCAACCCGAGAGGCCGGAGATCTCAGCCTCGTCTACTTGTTGGATACAAGCAAGATTCGATATCCGAACGACCAACAGATACAAGCTTTCCAGAAGGAAGGGAATGGTGTTAATGGAGACAGGGTACCTGGAGCCAGACGGCCGAGTGGTTCTGAAAGGGGTGGTATGGGATCCAGTCGTGGGTTAAGCTCGCGAGATGGATCTTCGGGCCCTCCAGATCCCAAGAGACCTGCGGGACAACCTACAATCAGAGAGGCTCCTCGAGAGGGTGGGATGGGACCTAGTTATGGGCGAAATGGCCAACCTGGAGTGAATGGCAACGACATGAACGGTGTAGCCCCTGGCTCGGCACAGCCACAAGGTGCTCCACAAGGAGCACAACAAGGAGTACAACAAGGAGTACAACAAGGACCACCAGGAGGCTCTAAATTGCCAAGAGCATCGATGGCTCAGACACAACCCGGACCTCCTCCACAACAGCAAGCACCACGGCCCAATGGCGCTGTACCAGCAAGCAATGGGAGAGGGAAGCCTCAAACAATGCCGGAGAGGGGTTTTGGCCCAGCGATAGACACGGCCGTAAGGAACCCTGCTCTTGATAATGTGTCCGCTCCTTCACAGAATCGAACCATGTCACCTGGGCCAAGAGAAAGCCCCAAGCCAAGAGAAAGTCCTACAATCACAAATGGACGCCGCACACCAACACAAGCTCAGGCATCGAAGCCAGTCTCAAATGAGAATGGACCACCTGTAAGTATGAACACTGCAGGTGGTGGGTCAACTCGCTCTTCGTCAAAGAGTAGGCAAGGTCGTCAAAACGGCTCGATGGACAGCACAAGTGAACAGTCTTCGTTAAGGAACGTCACCAATGCTCGTCAGACATCGCCCCCTCCAAGCGGACCATCTCGGCAAACCAGCAATCCGTTAGCACGCAAGGGATCTGCGCGGAATTCTCAAACTGTTGCCATCTTGAAGGAATTAGATATGGCGAAGAACCGCAATGCGTGGTTAGCGTCAGAGTTGGAGCTTGCACGGAAAGCTGGTTATACACCGAATCCATCAAGTAGCCCTATCTTGGACCAGAGAGCAGCTGAATCGTTCGATGACGATGACAAGCCGTTGATTGAAGCTCTGATTGCCATGAAGACCGAGCTTTCAAAAGTACAGGGATCAATAGACAAGCAGGCAGTTCTTGCCGCAAGGCAGATTGCAGAAGTTGAGAAGCAGAGAGATGCTGCTATCAGCGAAGCTGTCTATGCCAAGGCTAGACTGGCTGCGCACAGTGGTAGCCAGAGCAGTACACCTCAGCCAGACGTTGATGCTCGGGATCTTGGTAGCATGTCCAGCGACAGGTCGACGGATATCAGCCGGAAGCTTGCCACCGCGCTAGCTGAGCAACATGATCTGAAGAACAAGGTCGAGATGTTGACATCTGAGCTTGAAGCTGAGAAGCGTAGTCGAATGTTGGCTGAAGACGCCTCTAATAGTGTTCAAACTCGCATGACTGAGCTCGAAGCTTATAAGCAGCAGAACTCATCTGAAGTTGAGCGATTAAAAGCTGAACTGCACGGATTCCAGATAAAAGCCAGAGAGGAAGCCATCATCTGTGCCGAAGCCGTCTCAGCCGCACAACTAATCCAAGTTGACAAGGATGAGTTGGAGGTCAAGTACAAGGAAGCAGTTGGAGCGAGCAAGGACCATAACGATACATTTGCGTCGCTGCGTGAAGCCATGGCATCTACTACCGACATGAAGAATCTTCTTGAGCGAAAGCTTGAAGAAGAGCGCTCTCAGCGAGAAAAGATTGAGACGAAGCTTTCCCAACTAAGAGCCGAGCATGAAAACAGAACAACAGAGCTCGAGACTGCGACTCGCCGACTACGAGATGCCGAAGAGCTCGCGGAGCAACACGCAACTGAGGCTCGCACCCATCAACAAGCTGTTATTGCTGGTCTTGACAGGGTCACGGCTCGTGACGTTGGCGCAAACACTTCGTCGAATGACGACCGAGCTAAGGCGCTTCAAGCTCAAGCAACCGCTGCCAATGCTCTCGTCCGGAAATACCAAGCAGCTGCTGACAGCGCATCGGAGAAGTTGCGTAGCGCTGAAGAGCGCATTGCTGGTCTCGAGGCTTACCAAGAACAAGCCAGCAGAGAGGGAATGTCTATTCGCAAACAGCTCCAGTCTACGATGCGAGAGGTGCAGACCCTTCAAGCCAGAAACTCGGATCTGCAGTACCAGCTTGCTAACCAGCAGCTTGAGGCCAATGCCGTTCATGTTCAGCATAACACCCTAAAAGAGATTCTTGGTGAACGCGGCATCAGCCCTTCGAGTGCATCACGAGCACGTGGTTTGTCCAGTCCAAATGGAACTACCGCTCCTGATATTTCTCGGCTTCGCGAATTGGAGGGACAGCTGGCTGCTAGTGTTCAAGCTCATCAAGAGACCAGACAGAATTTCGAGGTCCAGCAACAAGAATCTGAAGCTTTGTATCGAGAAAAGCTCGGCCAGCTTGAGAGTGATTACCAATCAGCTGTTCACTACGTCAAGGGCACCGAGAAGATGCTCAAGCGTATGAAGGACGAGTTGGCTAAATACAAGTCTGACAACACTCGTCTGAAGGAGCAACTTGTCGAATCGGAAGAAAAGGGAGCTGCTCTGGCGGCACCAGGCGGATGGGAGGAAGAGCGTGCTTCTTTAACGAAGCAAATCGAACAGCTTCAAGCTGAGACCAGCTCATCGGTTGGTCAATTGGAGCAACAACTTGCCGAAGTCAAGAAGGCATTGGTATTGTCCCAACAGAGACATGATGAACTCAGACAGAACCATGAATCGGTACAAAGACAACTGACAACGTCAACTCAGAAGTCTCAATCGGACCTGGCACAATTACAACAAGAGAACGCTCTTCTAGAACGTAGAGCTCAAGATGCGGAACAGAAGGTCTCACTTCTCTTGGACCAGGTCGAATCATCTGTCGACAATTATCGCCGTCAATCAAGACAGGTTGAGAATACAGGTGCCAACAACACGCATCAACGCATTGTCTCGGGTGCCGACTCCGTGTCAGAGACCTCCTTATACGATGGTGGTAACAGGAACTCGATGGCCCTCGACAGTCTAGCCAACGAGCTTGAGACCCTTCGCTCGCATTGGGAGAACACCAACAAGAACTACCGCCTCAGCAATGCCTTTGACTTCGAGGATCGTGCCTCGACTAGAGGTATCGATGGTGGCTTGGGCGCATCGAACGTAGGGGATGGTCTGAGTGGTAGCCTTGCCGACTGGAGGAAGCGACTCGACGAGGAGGAGGAGGTTGCGAAGAGTAGAAAGGGTAGTGAGAGCGCGATCAGCCCTACCGGTGGCAAGAGAGAGATGAGCCCCAGTGGAAAGGATGTTGGTGCTGGTGGAGCGAACAAGAGCCAGGTCAACTTGATCTAATCTCGGCATGCTTTAGCACTCGATCGACCACCTATGACGTATCCCTCACGAGAGAATTGCACATACACGCTCACCCACGAATTTTTCTGGATCATGGCTGCTTTGTCTTTTGCCGCATTTTACTTTCTTTTCACGGAATGTTCTTCAACGGCGTTCAGGAATTCATAAAACCAACTCGTTCGGGTTCGGATTCGGATTCTGTTACTTTCGATACATTCGTTTCTACACTACTTTACCCTTCCTCGACCCTCCCACCTGGTTTGGATCCTGGGTTTGAGCATGGGCGTTGTTAAACTTAATTTCTTATGTCTTTTTTCTATTCATCTATTGTGGTCTTCGTCTGGAAAGAAGTCGGCTCAGAGTATTATGATGGTGTTGGATGATTTGATTATTTGTTCGAGTGTTTTTTGTACTGTTCTGCCGTGTCGTTGGGACATACATACAAATGATGATTATGGAATAGGGTGGAGTTTTAACCTACTTTTTCTTCAAACGTTTTATTAGGGATCAGACGTAGAGGAGGCAGAGGCGAGGGGAAGAAGGGGGGTGGGGTTTAGAGAGGGAAGAGTCGGGATGACCAAAAAAGATAATGTACAATAACTATGTTCTGTGGTAGTAAAGTGTGGGAGAGGAGGTAGATGCTCGTCTGCTCTTGGTATCGATCGGGCATGCAAGAAGCAATGAGATGAGAAGCATGATTCCATGGACTGAACATGTCCTGTTCTTTCGCAATGTTGTGAGATGGGAAGATGTCCGAGTGGACTGAATTAGTATCTGTCTGTTCCATTCTGTATACTTTATGCTCCCAAATTCGAACCATATCTCCATTCTCGAACCTTTGAGGCTCTTTCAAATCACCGCTTCACCTAAATGGTAAAAAATATCTCCACCAAACCCCTTACCATATGCATGCAAATGGGTACGAGACATCCAATCACCATCCCTCATAGCCATACCTCCGCCCTAGTCTCCTGCACCTAACAACCCTGAGGCTCGTCCCCCGACACACACTTCTGCACGATGCCCCCGGCGACATTTTCCTCCGTGTTGGGGGCCATCTGTTCAAAAAGGGTCGAATCGTCCCGTTTCCCGCCATCAGGCTTGATTTTTGGCGTTCCACCTGCCTCAGATTCAATGAATCAATTGGTTCACAGAGAGAAATGCATACACCAAAGTGTCTTATCTCCTTTTGCGCGCATTATCGCGTGATGCAGCCACTCAGTAAGGAGGAGGGGGAGGTGGAGGGCTAGCCAGGTGAGAGAGGGGGGATGCAGATGGCTGTTGAGCCGCCTGCCGCCTGCCTGCCTGCCTGGTTGGTGGGTGGAAGCGCATTCAAGTCTTGACCTGCGTTGCTTGCGCATCTTCAGGCTTTGAAATCTAATCTTATGCGATCTCGTGGCGAGTTGGATTCCGTTTTGCGACGTACCTACAGCTTGAATCCGACTTGAACCCAATCGCCAGTGAATCGGTAACCAACACTGGAGCCTAAACGTCGACGTCGCAGATATTGATTGGACGAGATGAACGAACCAACAGCGGGGCAGGGGCTCAGGAGGTCGATGGCGAGGTCGAGGAAGGGACAGAAACCGGGTGGTTCGGGGAGTAGTAATGGGAGTTATGGGAGTGGGAGTTCGGCGCCGAGTGATTTATATCGTGCGAGTGTTGGAGGTGGTGGAATGGGAGTTGGGATGGTGGGTGGGTTTGCGACGGAGGGGAATTATAATGCGTGGAATTCGAGTGATGATTATCGGTATATGCCTACGGAGACTGTGAGTTATTTCCCGGCCTGTCGCAGATGTGAGATATAGATGTGAATACTGAGAATGCGAGGCTGATTGATGGTGGGGGTGGTAGCATAACTCTCCTCCACTATCGACTCGATCGACGTGGGCGCTTGAAGATCCGCCAGTCCCAGAATTCAATAATGAGATGAGGAAAGAGAGGTCGAACGAGAGTATAGGCGGATACGGATATGGGAAACCTACTGGGTCGTATCATCGTGGGAGTGCGGGGAATAACGAACCTCAATACGCGCGACGGCCAATCGATCCTTACAGCACGATTTCACATGAAGATGGACAAAGTAGCAGACCTCCGCCGACTTCATACCATTCGTATAGAAGTGAGGTGGGTGGGAGGAGGAGTCCTGAGGGAATATCTATGCCGATTTTATACCGCGCTTTTACGATTACGAAGCAGGCGAGTCAGAGGAGACATGAGGGAGGGCCGATATGCGAGATTCAGGTTGCGATTATGCGGCTTACGCATGATGAGTGCCTTGAGAGGGTTGAGAATCTGAGTTATTCAAATTGGGAGACAGTCGACGAGATCAGGGCGAGGCTGGAACTCGATCAGCAGGATCAGATATCGGAATTTCTGAGAAGATTGCAAGTCCGCGAGACTGATCAGAACTATGAGTGGAGTTTGGCTCAACTGGAGACGAGGGGACCCGATGCGCCTATGCTGGTGTATGTCAAGCGTCAACCTAGGATGAGGGAGCCACCCTCACCAGCTCCTACATTCGAGCAATCCATACTCCCAAATCGATCTGCAGAAACACTAGATACCCGTCCAAGAGACTACCCATCCCGACCTGCCGAGAATTTAGACTATCATCAGAGAGACTATCCAGCCCAGCCTACCGAAACCCAGGAATATCGTTCAAGAGACTATCCAACTCCTCCTATAGAGTATTCGACTCCCGCTCAAACCGAGCCAGAAGAACCAGCACGGGAACCAGAACCGCCTGAAGAACCGCCTGAACCAGAGCCAGAGCTCGAACCCGAGTTACCTGAAAAACACACTTGCGGGCAATGTGAAGAAGAGTTCGATACCTGTTTCTATTGTAATGTGTGTGACACAGCTTATTGTGCCAAATGCTGGGACCGAGTTGGACCTCATAAATCTGGAAAGCTGGGTCCAGGTGGTGTGCCTCATGAGAAGACAGATGAGAAGGTAGCGAGTAGGCTTCGTGCTACGTTGGAAGCGGCACCGACCGATATCGAGCAAGATGAGTTGTTTGGGAATGATCAAGATACGACGTGGTTTGGTGTTGTAAAAGATGAAGCTGGGGATTCTATTTTTTGTGATTATGGTCGGTATGCGGATATTATCAATGAGATCTCGAAGCAACTTGGCCCGAGGCCGGGTCATAGGTTTCCTGGGTTGGTCTCTTTTGTTGGCGAAACTGGTAAGTGCTCATCCCTCCTTAGAAAAAGTAGCAGGTTCTAACTTTTCCTCGCAGGAGCTGGCAAAAGTACTCTCATCAAAGTCCTGATCGAACTCAACGAGACAGGGAAGCGAAAGCATCAAACTCCAGTCGTTGGCTCAATCCGTCATCAAGATGTCCCCACAAGCGGAGATGTCCATCTCTACGTCGATCCCAAGACCTTCCTGTCAGAAGGACCTATCCTCTACGCTGATTGTGAAGGTCTTGCTGGTGGAGAGCGAGAACCAAAAGGAGCCAGATCAACAATGATGAAGCGCCTTAATGGCGGCAACAAAGGCCATCAGCGGACAAACTCGGCATTTGATAAGCTGTGCCAGAATATGCCTCATTCAACGGAAAGAGAGATCTTATGGGCCGATACACCGGAGAAGCAGACGAGAGAATTTGCCGTGACGCAGCTGTATCCGCGGCTGCTATACACTTTCTCTGATGTGGTTGTCTTCGTGTTGAAGAATCCCAGGGTCATTGAAGCAGTCATCGAAAAACTGATAGACTGGGCTGATGCCGCGTTGGAAATGTCTTCTAATCAGCCGGTTTTGCCGCACGCAATACTGGTCCTCAACGCTTCGGAACTCAGCATCGATGCTGAGCAGTGGAACCCAGTAAACGCAACGGAGTGGCTGATGAATGCCGTCAAGGATAGCATTCATCAGAATGTGAAATGTAAGAAGCATGCCCAGACATGGCGATCTCGAGGCAAACGAATCGAGACTGTTGAGGACTTGCTTCTCTCTTACTACGCCAGTGTTCGAGTCGTTCGGATACCAGGTATCGGACGTCCAAACCTGATGCAAACTCAATTGGAACAACTCTACCAGGAGATCGCGGCCGCTTCAGAGCATTCGAAAATGAGGAAGAGGGAACTGCGCATGCTTCTCGACGCGAAAGAGCTACAACCGTATCTTCAGTTTGCTTTTGACCATTTTTCAAAGAATCTGGATAGAGCTTTCGATTTCGTTCAGGCGTCTTTCGTTTACAACCCGATCCCATCTGACTTCGCGGGTAATATGTTGAAGCTGGCAGTCAATATCATGGAAGCATGTGGAAATAAATTGGATGGAGAGGGCATCTTTTACGAATTGAGTTTCATGGTTGCCTCGTGCATCATGCTAGATTCGACGAGGAGCAAGACCCGAGGTTTGGCGGAGATGATCTTTCCAGAATACGTGGTACACTGCGACAATGCCCTCGAAGATTTCTGCGATCGTTACTGGCCTTGCGAGTTCGTGCTGCTCATGGGCCACAGGAGAAACGATGTCTCAGTTGGAAAATGCGTCAACGTACGAAGTGGTCACGGCTCCAAGGGGCATCAGAACAAAGATGGAAAAGTCATTGCCGTCGGCACGTATCAATCGCGCTTCACAGCAGAATCATATCAAGAGACCTTTCGCTATCTTGTCTTCGAAGCACTGGAGAAACTATTAAAGAAGCTTCGGGTGCGTATCATGCAAGACCCATCAATGGCCGAGGACAAAATCGCTGCCCAGCTACATCGTGAAGCTGTTATGCTACCGTTCTACAAGCACATTGACGATGTTCGGAACAAGAGTCTAGTCAGCCACTCAACCTGCTTCTCGTGTCTTATGAGTCCACCTCAACACGCACTCCCTTGCGGCCACATCCTGTGCACGCCATGCCTGGGTGCTTATGGGACCCAGGAGAGAGATGCGATTGAGATCAGCACGTGCCCTATGCACGTCGACACCACGTTCCGCTCTTGGAAGATATTCCTGAAGCCCGAAGCAGCTGGTGTTAGGATTCTTACCTTGGATGGTGGCGGCATTCGAGCCATCGTTGCGCTAGAAATCTTGCGACTCATTGAGCAAACTTGGGGAAATCAAATGCGGATCCAGGATTTCTTTGATCTAATTGTGGGAACAAGTACGGGCGGCTTAGTGGCATTGGGCCTGGTATCCATGAACTGGTCTGTTGAGCAATGCATCAATGAGTTCCAACAGATTTGCAGTAAGTCGTTTGCTCGCCGCTTTGGCAGCAATATCCCTGGGTACAGCATGATTATGGAGAGTGTTCATCGAAGCAAGTACGAAATTCCGCCTCTCGAAGAAGCTTTGCAGCAAGCATATTCGAGGGATGATTACCTGTTTGGTGGATTCCGACGGTCGAATTCGAGAATCAAGGTGGCAGTGACGGCTACCACTTCAAGCTCAATCTCCCTAATCACCAATTACAATCGAAGCCGTATCGACAAATTGCCGTACAATTTCCAAAGACCAGAAAACGCTGCGTCTGAGCTTAAGATTTGGGAAGCTGCAAGAGCGGCGTGTGCGACTCCGAAGATTTTCAAAGCCTTTTCTCACGAGGCAACGGGACAAGTATATTCAGATGCTTCACTACACCATGCCAACCCGATCCAGATTGCAGACCTGGAGCGCAAGACTCTCTGGCCAACCAACGACAAGAATCTTCCCGACTTCTTGCTCTCAATTGGCACAGCATACAACCGGAAGTCGCGCAAAACTTTGATCGAGAAGTCATCCATCATTAGCGGTCTCTTCGGTCAGTCCAAAAATTCAGCATCCGCGTCTGCAGCCATGGACCAAATCAGATCCTCTCTTGCGGCTGAGAAGTCCTGGAAAGACTTTATGGAAGAACTTGGCCTTCCTGAAAGTGAAAAGTTCCGCTACCAACGAATCAACCCCGAGATTCTGGAAGATTTACCAGGGATCGATGAAGCACTTCGAATTAAAGACTTGCAGCACACTATTCGGAAGCATATGGCAGGCGACGTCGCCATTGTTCGGGCTGCATTACGACTACTTGCAACAGCTTTCTACTTTGAGAAGACGATGCCTGTTAGTCGGCAGCAGGATGGGACTTTCATGTTCACAGGAATGATTCGATGCCGACTCCCGAAATCTGCCATGCCAACCTTCGGAAAAGTTTTGAACGACTTTGTAGGACCTGGCTCACCAGGGCTATACTTCATTGTTCGAGATCGAAGTACACCACACAAGTCACAAAGGATGTTGATGTCGTCTGATGCCATTTCTGATTTAATGTACAAATCTCAATGGCGCATGGGCTTGGTGGAGATCAGGATGCCTAATTTGGTTGCTGTGACTGAATTTGTCCTTGTTCTCAAGAATGGCGAAGAGTTCCCAATCAGTGGCTTCCCAAGGCGATTACAGGAAGATGAATCACTAAGTAAGTCCCTTCTTCCGACATCTATCATGTATGTCCTAACTCCATAGTTCCCAAACGCCACGACTCATCCGACGACGGCAACCGCTGGCGAGACCGTTCAGTAAATAAACAAGCCGAACGCAAGAAATGGATCCAATCAACGAATGCCCCACCTCCCGGCCTCCGCAGAATGAAGTCTCTCTCCGGCTACGGCTCAGCAGACTACACCGTTGGCCAATCCCTCCCCGTCGGCATCCCCGAACTCGGCAACTCAGAACCACAAGCTTACTACTCACCTCCTGTCCGCTCTCCAGTCGAATTACCAGCTCCTCATATCCCATCCCAGGTCGGCATGCCGCAAGATGCTCCTGCATTCGAATTGCCAGGCGCGGGTCAAGATGGCAGCTCCAACAGCTTCATGCCCGGATATTCTTTCTCACCACCCACTTCTCCAACATTCAACCTCGCTCTCAGCGCAACGGCACTTAATGATCCGAACGCGACGTACCTCCCCGGCGGTGGCTCAAATACTCGAATCCCATCCATAGCTTCAAGAACCGAATCACCACCACCCCCACCACCACAAACGCCCTATGTTTATCAGCCATACGGTATCGGACCACCAGTATCGTCCGGTCCGACAATTACGATTTCTGAACCAGAACCTCTACCTTTATATTCTCCAGGATTTAGGATTGAAGATCAGGCGAGGCCGAGGGGGAAGGGGGAAGATGATGGGCCGACGGGGCCGGATGGGAGGCCGTTGTCAGCTCATGTGCAACCGTCTATGATGAGTATTGATGAGCTTTATGATGTTCCATATTTTGGGAGATTGAGGCCTATTAATGATGATGATGCGAATAGGTAATGGCATGATATTGGTAGGCGGCATTTGTGTATTTTGAAAATATCGTTGCTTTTAGTATATACACGATACCCCTTAAATAATGTCAAATTTACTGCTCATTTACTTTTCTCTTCTATGATATTCTTTTCCTTGTAAGTGATGTATTCCTGTTGCTTGGCAACGGGTTCTAAGCGAGCCGAAAGGGGCATTTTAATCGATCTAGAATTGATTCCAAATTACTTTCGAACCGTTCCCAAGACGTTTCTAGACTCTGCTACTTCTCAGTTCGTGAACCAATGTATTTGATTTTAATTGTTGATGCATCAGTTATCCCATCATTTTGGAGGACTTTTCAAGTGTTGTAAGCGAGTTGTGGGGGGACGAAGATTCAGCACCTGTCAGGAGCAGAGTTTACTCTGCAGGTGTCCCCTACGAACTTGTAGCTCTTTGAGAGCTTGATCCACTTGGCAGATTGGATTGAGTAGTTTGCGGACTGCAATAAGATCCTAGAGCTGAGACTAAATCACAATCCGGTAGTAAGAGGTTTTTTTTAATAGCGATCTCGAATTTGCTACCGTGGCCTCTTTTACTACTACTACTACTACTACATTTACGACTACAATCTCAATTACAACTGTGACTCTATATTACGATTATAATGCTTTATTGCGTCAATACTTACTTTTGCTACGGTGCACTTTTTTTACTTATACTTTAGCGAATATTTATACTCGGCTGGCAGACACCATTAAAGAGGATTAAGAGCAAGGACACACGGTTTGAGAAGGGCGGAGGAATAAGCTTGGAATATAAGGAGGGGCTATTAGTACTCTAGTACAAGAGGAGCAGGAAGGAAAGAGAAGGGAGTAGGTGGAAGTAGGAGTAGGGGAAGGAAAGAGGTTTCGAGGAAGGGTTTGAGTTTACTGGCATACCGGCAATTGCTTTAAAGGAAGGGCTTGAGGATTCCACTGCTAGGACTGTCTAGGGGCTTTTGACTCACGTCGAGCCTCTGGGTCTCTAGTTTTAAGGGCTTTAGGCACCCCTATAGAGTGATATTATCCTCTCTGTGTCTATTCCACCGTAGGGAAAAAGACTTAGTCAAACAATCTATAAAGCCGGCTATTTTGCCACTATGAGATGCTTTTTGAGGTTTTGTAAATTATCCTTCAGCTTAGCATGTCCCTATACCTTTTAAGAGGTTAGAGCAGCAGGTTTCACTTGTGCTCCCCGGACGTAAATAAATATTATTATCATCATCATAAGCGAGTTGTGGTGGAGAGGCAAAGGGGGAGGTTTTCTCATCGCAACCTCGCACCCTCGCGAATTCTCGAGTTAACCAGCGACTGCCCCATGCTCTGTGTTGTCGGAGATACAAGTGCCGATTTGTTTTCTTTACTCTTGCTATTTACCTCGGAAGGTCTGTTGGTGACGCGCTAGTGTGGAGTTGACTGGGTAGGTTGGAAAATCGCTGAGTAGGTTGCCACCCACTCGGATTTCTCTTCCAAACACGCTACCGCAACGAGCTGTGGAGGGAATTGTTTGAACTTGTTCTCGCCCTTCTCAGTATTTCTCTGTCCTTGTCTTCATCTTGTACTTTCGAATTTTCTTTTGCAGTGCCTTCAAACAGCATCACTGAATATGGAACACTACTCCTCAATGAAGCATCCGTCGGAACTTGACGACTCTGTTCCATAACACAATAAGCCTCAGCCTAAGAAAATCCATCTGCAAGCACCCACAAGACAGGATCTGACTCCTATCATGCAGGCTGGAATCGCGAATGTTCTGCCTACTACAACCTGCTGGGGTTGCGGCAAGAACATCAAGGGTATCAAATGACACGTCTATCCAGGGTCTTTTGCTGCTGCGAAACAGCCCAAGATTGACAAGATAGTCGCGAGGGAAAGAGAGAATCTGACGGTTCTCCCTCCATCTGCTTTCAGAGCTGATGGCACCATGCGGCGTTGGTGACAGGGGCAACCTGATCCTGATGATACGATTCCGCACGGAAATCGCCACCCAGGGGGAAGCAAAGGCGCAGAGTTCTACCCAACCCACTCAACGGACCGTGGCATACACTCACATCGGGTTAGCATTTGACAAAGTCGAAGATGTGATGGGTATGGTATGCAAAGCTGATGATGGCACGATTATCAACATACCCGATGCCTAGTCAGCTGCCGCAAACGATTGCGTCGTCTTCGACCGCATGGCAGGATTTCATAAGCTGTCAGTGGGACCTGAATATGCTGTTGGGCCTGGTTCTTTGCTAGATATCTCCTACACTATTGTGACAAAGCAAATGATCCGAGGTTCATTGGTCACTATCATTGAGGCTATCTTCCCGACACAGGTAATGGCAAACGACGAGGTGAAAGACATCAGGGAGATCTATATTGAGAATTACACGGCAGACAGAAAGGATTATCTAGGAGGATGGAAGCAGGACAAACAAAAACGCCGATAGCCTGAGACGTGGAATAAAATATATAGAGGGGATTTGAGATAGCCACTAAAAGCACACCTTGGTTTGGAAAGGACCGAGAGAGTTCTATGAAAACATTTCTTCGATCACGACGATGAGGTACCTGAGGAAAATATGGTTACTGTCAGCGTTGAATCGAAATTTGTTGATGACGGGAAACATTATCCTCAGTTGAAACAGGAGCATGAGGCCAGGCTGGAAGCAAAGCGCAGAGCTGAGCTGGAGAACTAATTATTCTTGATTTCGGGATTTTTGATTGCATTAAATAGAGAATGAGCTGAGGTCCTTGTCTGCTGTGCATATCTTGGATCAACCTCAGGAGTCAAGGCGCTCTAAGTGAGGAGACAGGGCGAATACCTTTCTTAGTCACGAAGTCATGTTTCAGCGATTCGATCTTAAGATTCGTCTCTATACTGTCTCTAGTGTTTCCTCAGGAATATCATAAACCATGAAATACGCTGCATATTCGCCGGCACCACCATATTGCGAATCATCCTGGATGAGGCGGTCGACTTCCTTGAATCCCAGTCGCGCATAGACACCCCGGCCTGCCTTGAAGGCCATTACAAATATGGGAACTCCCATTTTCTTTGCATGCGTGATCCCGCTCTCGACAAGTGCTGAGGCAATTCCTTTGCCTTTATTCTCGGGATGAACAGCAAGATAGGCGAGCTCTAGACATCTGTCAGCAATCGGTTCTCGTATTAATACACATTCACTCAGGTGGTAGCCTCCTCTCAATCTTCTGACAGAGATCTACAGACATTCCGGCAACAAGCATGCTTACTTACTGATGTAGGGCTTCTCGGCTAGTATAGCGTTCATAATCACGACATTTTTGTCATCTATCCCATCCAAACCTTTTCTCGAATTCCACCACGCCGATTCCGCTAATTCTTTAAAGTGTTTCTTCTCATCCTCACTGATGTACGGCACTTGGGCCTCAGCCCACTCCGGGCCATCATTCTCTGTCGTTAAGTGACGGGATAGAAGTACCCAGCGAGCATATCCAACGACAGCGCCGGTAGTAGGGTCCACAGCCTTCTGGTGGCGCGTCTTCTCGCGGTCATGGAGGAGGTTTCTCGGTTGACGCTTTATCGATTGCTAGATAAGAAATTCTTGCGTGATGTTGGGCTAACTTAGGATCCATGTTGGATCTTCCCAAAAGGCGGACACATTGTTCCGAGCCAGAACTGGGCCGTCAGCAACAGTGCATGGCTCGATCTTCCAGGGTGCCATTCAGCCGTATTGTTGCAAAACAAAGTTTGAGAAAAGATGGTTAGAGAGACAGTATTTAAATTTTCTTTTTGATCGTTTTATAAATGACAGGATGTGATACTGTACTCGTTTTACTCTAGCCTAAACCTCCCCCTCACTCGACCGAAGAGGGAAGCTCTAGATAAGCATTTCTGTGCCTTCCGGATTCGGGGCGGCCGCGCCGCTCGGGCAACTTCTTGCGATATAAAAGATGCATATGGAGTGATCTCGAAAAAAGGGCTTTCGCTAAAGGAGTCAGGGGAAATTTTTAGGAGGTCTATAGTACAGGGTTGTTGATTAAAGTGTTGAAAAGCTGTCGAAAAGGCTCTCGATCCCTTTAAGCGACCCCGTAACGGCTAGCGAGCTCCGCCAAACTGCATTTAGATAAATTTAAGTCTCTCTTATCCCTTACCTACACTTGCGATGCCGCGCACACCTAAGCGAGCCACTTGGACTGTTAAGATTGACACAAAAGTGGGGCTGGATGGTGCTCGAAGTCGATGCCTTATAGGAGGTGTGCTTGTCGCACCTTATGTATACGCTCGACTATACCCCTGTCAACTCTTTTTGAGATATAGAATTACTTATCGACGAACTTTAAAAAAGGTCTAATTAGAATAATATAAAAAGTGTTTAATAAAATAAAAATAAAAATTGTAATTTAAAAATAAAATAATTATATTAATTAAAATTATTTTTTTAATAAAAATTTAAAAACTTATTATAAATTTTTTTTATATGCGTATTATATACGTATTATATACGTATTATACACGTATTATTAATTAATATATAATTTATTTAATATTTTTTTTTATTTGTTATATTATACGATATATAATTTATTTAATATTTTTATTTATTTATTATATTATATAATATATAATTTATTTAATATTTTATTTATTTATTTATTATATTATACGATATATAATTTATTTAATATTTATTTATTATATTATACGATATATAATTTATTTAATATTTTTTTTTATTTGTTTTATTATACGATATATAATTTATTTAATTTCGATATTTGTTTTATTTTTTAATATTCGATTTTTATGTATTATATATTATTTTTATTATTTGTTTTATTATACGATATAAAATACGTTTTTACGTAATATATAATTTAATATTATTATTTGTAATATTTAATCGTTTAAATTTTTATTTATATATTTTTTTTTTCGATTTTTTTTTTAATAAAATTATAATAATTTATAAAACTATATTTTTTATTATTTATATTATTAATTCGAATATTTTAAATTTTTAATTTTAATTTTATTATATATTTTATTTTTTAAACGTTATTATAACGAGTAATTCGATCGATATTTTTAATACGATATTAAATTAAAAACGTTTATATTATTATATTTATTATTTTAATAATATTATTAAAACGAATTTCGTTTTATATAAAAAAATATAAAATTAATTAAATAAATAAATATTAAAAATCGACGAAAAATACGAATATAAAATATAATAAATTTATTTTGCAATTTAAAACTTTCGAAAACGCGTTTTAAAAACGAACGAATTTCGTTAAAAAAAAATAAAAACGTAATTATAATATCGTTTTTTATTTTCGATTTAAAAACGAACTATTTTTTTTATATAACGTTTTAATATATTTTCGAAAAAATAAAAAAAATAAATCGAGATTTTTAAAAAAATTATATTATTAATTATAAATTAATTATATTATATAAAATTTATATTTAAATTTTAAAAAATTATATTAATATAAAATTAATAATTTTATTTAAACGAAAAATCGTATTTTCGAAAAACGATAATTTTATCGAATAATCGACAATATTATAAAATAAAAACTATTTATAATTTTTTAATTTAATTTTATTTAAAATGAAAATATTATAATATCGATTAATTTTACGAAATTTTTTTTAATAAAATTTAATATTTTTTTTATAAATCGATAAAAAATTTAAATTCGAAATATATATTTAAAAAATAATATTAAATAATTATAATAAATATATTATATATTTATTTAAATTTAATATTTAATTATTTTTAATAAATTTAAATACGTTTATTTTAATAAACAATTAATAATTGTATACGTTTAATTTTTTATAGTTTTTAATTAAACAATTTTAAAAAAAAATATTAAATTATTTAATAATTTTTAATTTTTTAATTTTTTTTATAATATAATTAAAATTTTTTTTTTATAATCGTTTCTCGTATAATAAATTTAATCGTTTATTTTATTTTATATTTTATTTATATATAAAAATTAAATTATTTTTCAAATTTTAATTTTTATTTTAAATTATTTAATTATATTTATAAATTAAACGAAAATAAATATAATACGAATAAATTACGAGTTTTTTATCGATTTTTTTTTATTTATATTCGTTATTCGTATAATAATTCGTAGTAAAAAATTATTTTATTTATATTCGCACGTTTTTAATAAATTGAAATATATATTTTATTATAATAATAAAACTCGTTTTTAATTATTAATATAAAATAAATTTTTTTTAATTTATTATTTAAAATTTTATATTATATTCGAAATAATAATTTAAATTTTTTTTAACGAAAAAATTTTAATTAATATAAATAAAAAAATTATTTATATTATTAATAAATATTTATTTTTTAATTTTTTTATTTCGAATATATTATTAATAAAAAAAAAAAACTATAATATTATATTATTAAAATCAAACAATTTATAAAATTTTTTAAATTTATAAATATTATATATATTTTTTAAATTTTTTTATTATTTTTATTTTATAATTAATAACGTTTTTTTTTTAATTATTATATCGATTTTTTTAAAAATCGTTAAATTTTATTATATATTAATAATTATAATTTATTTTATTCGAAATTTTAATAATTAAATTTTTTTAATTATTTTTTATAATAAATAAAATAAATTTCATTTTATTATTATTTAATATAAATAATTAAATATATAAAAAATTTTATATATTCGTAATATATATTAATTTGTATTATTATTATAATAATAATTTATATAATTTCTTTTGAAAAAAAGTTATTTTAAAATAATATATAAAATTTATAAAATTTTCAATTGATTTTTATTTAAATAAAACAAGTAAAACGAATATATTAATAATTTTTTTAAATTTTTTTTTTAAATTAATAATATTTTTTTTATATTTTATTAATTGTCGAAATAAAATTCTATTTTTAAATAATATCGATTTTTTATAGTATTTTTTTTAATTTTTGTAATTTTAAAATAAAATAACATTTTTATAAAAATAGTAATTATTATTATATAAAAACGTTTTAAAAAATTTATAAAAATAATTCGAATTAAAATAAAAATATTTTCGTTTTATACAAATTATTATTATAATATAATATTTATAGATTTTTATATTTATTAATTAAATTAATAAATAATACATAATATAAATTTTTTAAAAAATATATTTATACGATATATTTTTTATTAAAATTTTATTATAATAAATAATTTTTATTATTATTAAAAATATTATAAATATTAATTTATATTGTATTATTATTTATTATTAAATTTAAATTAAAAAAAATAAAAATAAAAATAATAAAAAAATTTTTATTAGCGATTTTAATAATAAATTAATAAATTACTAAGAAAATTATTTTATTAAAAATTAAATTAAATTTTTATTTTTTAAATACTTTTAATAATAATATTTTATTTGAAAATTATATATAATTTTTTATTATTATTTATATTTACTCGAAATATTTTATTATAAATATAATTTATAAATAAAAAAAATATTATATATTAATAATTTTATAATATTTTAAATTAAAAAAAAAATTTATTAATTTATTCGAATTTGTTTTTAAATAATTAAATTTTTTTTATAAAATTATTAATAAATCGAATTTTAATATTAAAATCGAGTTTTATATAAAATTAATACTTTGAAATTATTTACGAAATTTTTAAATTAATTCGTTTTTTTTTAATATAAACGTATATATATATATATAAATTATATTTTTTTTTATTTATATTTTTTTAAATATTAATATTCGATTTTCGTTATTTTATACGTATTTATTTATTTTCGATTTTTTTTTCGTATTTTATAAAAATTATAAATTTCGTTTTTTTTAATAAATTTTTTTAATAATTTTAAATTCATTTTTAACGAAATCGTATTTTTTTTTAAAATTATCGATTTTAATTTATAAAAATTAATATTAAAAAAAAATATAAAAAAAATTAAATATCAATTTTAAATTTTCATATTAATATTACGTAAAAAATCGATAAACTAATTACAATTAATTATTATTTAATATTATTTGTATATAAATTAATTTTTTAAAAATATGTAATATTTTTTTAATATTTACGTTTTTTTTTTAATTTCGTATTATTCGACGTTTTATTTTAATTTAATTTTTTTAATTTATTAAATTATTAATTTTAATATATTAATTTTTATTTTAAATATAATAATTTTATATTCGTTTATTTTTTTTAATTATTTTTATAATACGAAGAAAATAACGATTTATTTATATAATAAAATTTTTTTTTTTTTCGAATTTTAAATTGTATTTTTTTTAAAATATTATTTAATTTTTTTAAATTACTTTTTTTTAAATTTATAATATTAATATTAATAAAAAAAATAAAAATAAAAAAATAATAAAAATATAATTTGAAAATAATAAAAATTTTAATAAAAATTTTTAAATTAAATAAATATATAAACGTAAAAATATTAAAAATTTAAATATAAATTTTAAAATAAAAAAAATATTAAAAAATAAATAAAAATAATCGTAAATATTACAATTATATTCACGTGATTTTATATTCTTTATATAATATTTTTATAGTCGAGATTTTTTTAAATATTTTAATTAATTATTTCAATTTATTGTAATTTATATTACAAATATAATAATACGTTTAATTGATTAATTATACGATTTTTACGTTTTTATTTACAAATTTTTTCGATAAATTACTATTTCAATTTATAATTTTCGAGTTTTATATTACAATAAATTAAACAATAATTATTCGCGTTTTCAAATTTTTTTTTATTTTAAAAAATAAATATTAATATATTCAATATATAAATTAATTCTCTCGACGAATAATTACTTCGATTACGTAATTCAATCAAAACAAAAAGTTTAAATCGTTCAATAATTCTTAAACTAATAATAAATTAATATTAAATATTGAATTTATTATTTTTGTCGACGATATAATCAATATTTTAATTATATCGATAAATTTTACTACGAATTATTTTTTTATTGATTTTTTTTTCGAATTCGAAAAAAAAAAACGATTTAAATAACTTATAAATAAAATATTAAATACAAAAAAAATTCGTCGTTAAAAACAATTTAAAATATCGTTAATTGAAATTAAAATATTTTACTATTTACGACAAAATATTAATCGAAAATAAATAATTAAAACGATTAAAAAATCAATTAAAATTATTAAAATTAAAAAATTTTCTTGAAATTATTTAAAAATCGACGACGTAAATTAATTCGATCTCAAAATAAACAATAATACTTTTTTAAAAAAATTTATTATTATATTTAATAAAATTATAATTTATAAAAAAATTTATATTTTTATAAATCGTTTATAAAACGTTATAATAATTTACTCGAAATTTGAAATTATATAATTTTAAATTAAATATTTGATTAATTAAACAATTATTTAATATATTTTAAAAATTTTTATTTAAAAACGTTATTAATTTAATTTTGTATTATTAATCGATATTTCGAGTATTTTAATACGTCGTTTTAAATTGAATTTGTTTACAATTTTCAAATACTTGAATTCTAAAAATTTTAAATATACGATAATAAATATCAAACAAAAAACGAATATTTAAATATATTTCAATAAAATATTTTTTTATATTTATTATTTAAATTATATAAACGAAAATTTTTTTAATATTATTATTTGAAATACTTTAAATCTAAAGATTTAAATTCAAATTAATATTTTAATCGAGTTCGAATCTCGATATTCGTTTATATTAAGAATTGTAATCAAATAATTAATATTACGTAATTTAATTTAATAATACTAACAATTTAAATTTTTTAAATAACGTTAAAATCAATAATTTGATTGATCGTATTTCAATCGATCGAAATAAATCGATAAATATTTTTTTTCTCGAAATTAATTTTTTACTTTTTATAATTAATTATAAAATCTATTAATAATAGTAAATCAACGATTAATAAAAAATAAAAAATTGTAAAAAGTTTATTATATTATTAAAATTTAAAATCTTAAAAATATAGAGTTTTTTATTTTAATTAATAATAATAAATTGAAATTTTTAAATATTGATTTTAATAATATATTTAATATAAATATAAAAACAAAATTAATTGTATTAATAAATACTAAAAATTAAATACAATTAAATACATTAAAAACAATATAAATATTCTTTTAAAAATAGTATATTATTACAATTATATTTACGTGATTTTATATTTTTTATATAATATTTCTATAATCGAAATTTTTTTAAGTATTTTAATCAATTATTTCAATTTATTGTTATTTATATTATAATAAAATAATTTTTTTTTTCGTAATTAAAAAAATAATTATATTATAAACGTTAAAAATAAACAATAAATTTATAAATTAATTTATAAATAAATAAAATTTATATAAAAATTGTAAAATTTAAAAATATTATAAAATTTTATTATATAGTAAATTTATAAATAAAATTACGATTTCGTAAAAAAAACGAAATAATAAAAAAAAATATATTATAATACGAAAAAAATAAAAATAAAATAAAATAAAAATTAATAAAATTAAAAAAAATTATTAAAAATATAATTTTAAAAAAATTTATAAATAAAAAAAAAACGTTAATATTATATAAATTTAAAAATTAAAAATAAAATTAAATTTATTTTTTCGAAAAAATAATTTTTATTATTTTTATTAAAAAAATTTTTTTTAATTAATAAAAAAATAATTTAAATTTATATATTTTTTTAAAAAAAAATTATATTAACGATTTTTAATTTAATTAAAATTTTTTTAATATTTTATTTAAAAAAAGAATTATTTTTAAATAATATATAAAAATTATAAATAAATATTATTTTTCAAAATAAAGTTTTTTAAATTAAAATTTATTATTTTTTTATTAAATTTTTTTTTTTAAAATATTATTATTACGTTATAATTTTTTCAATATTATTTATTTTAATATATAATTTTAAATTCGTAAAATATTATATAAAAATACGTTTTACAATTTATTATATAATTTTTCAAATAATTAAAATTTAAAATTTAAACGATTTTAATATTTTATTTTTATTCGTTTTTATTTTAATTTATTATACGAATTTTTTTTTTATAATTTTTTGTATTTTTATTTAATTATATAATTATTTTATAAATTTTATTAAATTGAAATTAATTAATCGATTTTCAAATAATATTAAATTAGAAAAAAAAAACAAATTTATTAAATCGTTAAATCAAATTCGATTACGAATTAATTAATAAATATAATAAATATAATAAATATTATAATAAATAAAAATTATTTTAATTTTTCGTTAATAATTTTTAAAATTTTATATATTATTATTTGATTTTCGTAGATTTTTCGATTATATAATAAAAAATAATATTATTAATAATATAATTTAAAAATAATTTTATTTCGTTAATAATTTATATACGATTAATTTATAGTATATTTTCGAAAAAAATTTTAAAGTAATTCGATAATTGTAATAATATTTTATCGAATTATTTATTTTAATAAATTTATATTTTCGAGTTTTTAATATTATATATAATTATTTTCGTTTACGATTAAATTTAATAGTATAAAATTAAAATATTTAATAGTTTTATATTATTAATTATATTTATTCGATAATTAATAATCGATCGTTAATAATATTCGTTTTAACATTTTAAAAAAATTAAATATCGTATTATATAATATTTATTATATATATTTTATTATATAATAAATATTTAATTTGTTTTTTTTTGTTTTTATTATTCGATAAAATAAATTTTAATATAAATTTTTATTTTTTTTTATTTTTTTTATTATATAATTAACGATTTTTATTCGTTTTTTTATATATTTAATTTATTATTATATTTTATATATTATATTTGTTTATTTGTAATTTTTATATTAATAATTCAATTTTAATCAATTTTAAATAATTATTAAATTAATTATTAATTTTTTATTTGAATTTTAAATAATTAATTATAAATAATTTTTATAAATTTATTAAATAAATTTCTAATAAAAAAAACGTATTAAAATCGATTTTAAAAAAATCGTATAATTTATTTTTATAATATTAAATCAAAAATTAAATAAAATTATTATAATAAAATATTTTAATTTATATAATATATTTTAAATTAAAAATAATATAAAAAAAAAAAATAAAATATTATATATTAAAAAAAAAAAAAAAAAAAAAAAAAAAAAAAATTAAAAAAAAAAAAAAAAAAAAAAAAAAAAAAAAAATCAATTTATAAACGACGAAGTTTATAAAAATTATAATTCGATATAATAAATTATTTAATATATTTAATTAAACAAAAAAAACAAAGAATATATATATTAAATTTAAATATTAAATATATTTTTAAATTTCAATATAATAAAATTATTAAAATTTTTATTATAAAATATATATTTATTAAAAAATTATATTAAAAATTTAATAATTTAAATTTTTTTTTTTTAAAAATAAATATAATATCGAAATTAAATAATTAAATAAAACAAATTATAAATTAATTAAACGTTTTAATTAATATTATATTAATATTTTTAATAATATTTTTATATTAATATAAAATATAATATATTTTATTAAAAAAAATAATTATTATAAGTATTTTAAATTTTGTTTTAAAGTAAATAATAATTAAATAATTATATTTAATAAAATCGATATTAATATAAATATATTTAATATTTTTATTAAAAATCGAAATTTTTATTTAAATTGTATATTGTTAAATATTATTTTTTTTTAAATTTATAATTAAATTATTCGAGAATTAAATCGAATTTTAAATTCTCGAATTGATTTTTTATATATTATTAACGAATAAAACTCGTTATCGCGTATAAAAAAAATTGATCAAATTATTATTATACGTATTCGATTTTATAAAAATATTATACAAAAAAAAATTAAAATTTTATTATAAAATAATTTAATAATTTAATTCGTAAATTACGTTTTTAATAATATATTATTTATAAATAAAAAATTATAATCGAATTAAGATTTTATCAATAAAATTATATAATAAAAAATACGAAAAAAAAACGTTTTATTTTTTTAAAATTTTTTATATTTTTCGTTATTTAAAAAATAAAAAAACTATTATAAATTATTAAAATTTAATATTTAAATAATTAAAAATTATTTTTCGCGAAATATATTTTAACGATTTATAAGAAAAATTATATAAAAAATTATTAAATAAAAAAAATTAAAAATTAAAATTAAAAAAACGTAAACGATTTAAATATATTAATATAATTTTTAATTTGATTTCAAACGATATTAATTTATATTATTATAATAATAAAACAAATTAAATAAATATATAAATAAAATAAAATACGATTTTCGAAATTATAATAATATATTAAATCAAATAAATATTATATTTTATAATCGTAATAAAATTTTAAATTTTAAATATAATAAAATTTCAAATATTAAACGTTTTTTAATATTATAATTTATTATAAATTAAAGATTTTTAAATTTAAATATTTTAATTTTAATATTTATATAATATATTTATTATTTTAAATTTTTAAATATATTATTTTTTATTTTTATTTTCTCGATTTAATAATAATAATTGTATAATTTTTTATTTATTTATATATATTTTTTATTAAAATTAATATATTATTATTTTGAATTTATTTATTAATACGTATTTAATATTGTTTTTACTTTGAAAAAATATTTATATATAGTATTTTTTATTATTATTTATAAAATATATCGTTATATAATAAAAATATTAAATTTTTTCGAATTTATTTATATAAATAATTAATTGAAAATTAATTAATATTAAAATAAATAAAATTTATATTATTTATATTATTCGATTTCGTATATTTAATTATATAATTCTTTTTATAAAATAAATCAACGTTTTTAATATTTATTATTATTATTAATTATATTATAATTAAAAAATATAAAATTATAAAATAATAATAATTATTTATATATACGTTATACGAAATTAAATAAATAAAATCGATATTACGTTTTCGTATTTATTAAAATTAATTGCTTGTTCGATATAAGGACTAATATCAACTTTTCTATATGCACGTGACATCAACACTTTTCACAATGAACGATTTCACTCAAATTTAATCGAAGTGCTCAAATGCAGCGATTTGATTGGTTCATTAAAGAATTCCGTAGTCTTGTGACTTCGAACTAACATGCAATCGATCCGATAAAGAATACTAAAACCTCGATTTACGAGCGATCGCGCTGCGCCTACAATTATAATGTATCAATTAATCCAAATTATATAAAACTTATAAATAAATTGAAACTCAATTAAATACCGTCAGATTCCAAGTTTCAAGCGATTTTATTAATTCGTTGTTGCGCAAATCAATAGAATATAGTCGTACTCAACTAAAATAGCGATCGCAAAACTTCTAAATGGGCTTCTGCCTCAGGCACTAAGGCCGGCAATCGCTCCGGTAAGAAACACCAAAACTCTCTAAGTGCTGAACGTCTTTACGACTGCGCAGCTTTTAAAGAAGGTTCTAAAAAGTCTTCCCCTGGAATTATATACTAAGTAAAGTGATCCAAATTCATTGAATCCATCGTAGTAACTCAATATAAGAAACGAGGGTCTCAAGGGATGTCTCTCTGGTAAGGCTCTACTAGAAGTGCGTTTCTGCCTTAGGCATTAAGGCATTCACTTAAGTGCTGGACATCTCTACAGCTGCGCAGCTTTTAAGGGGAGTCCTAGGGGGTCTCTCCCTAGAATTATATGCTAAGTAAAGTAATCTAAATTGATTGAATCGATCGTAGTAATTTAATATAAGAGACGGGGGTCCCAGGGGGTGTCCCCCTAGTATAAAGCTCTAGAAGTGCGTTTCTGTCTAAGGCACTAAGAAGCTTATCAGCTTATCGGCTTTCACCGCTCGGCAGAATTCGAATAACTACTTCAATAAAACATTCTAACTTCGAATCCTTATAAAACACTCAAATTAAGAGGTTTTGACTTAAAACTTAAAATAAAAGTAAATTACTAAAGTCGAAGACTTTGTAGTCTCTCGCAAAAGCGCCTTTACGAGGCCTGCGGAGCAAAATGTGCGTCGAGTAAAAAAAGAAAAAGCTCGTCCGCTATTGGCTCGCTTGCGAGCCGCTGGACGGGCTCTTTCTTTCGAAACGAGAGAAACATTTTAAAATTTAAAATATAATATGAAAATAATATTAAAACGATACGTAAATATTTATTAAATTATTTATATTAATATTTATTTACGTTAAAAAATTTGAAAATTTTAAATATAAATTCGTTATTATTATTTTTAAAATTCGTTATATTTTTTATTTAATTTTTATTTATTAATTTTTATTATAATTATTTATATCGTTTTTTTTTAAATACAATTTTTAAACTTTTAAATTTTTATATTTATTAATTTGTTTTTTTATTTTTCGTTTATACGATTAAATTTTAAAATTTTTATTAATAATAAATTTAATTTTAATTTTAATATTTATATCGTTAATTTTTTTTTATTTTTTTATAAACGAAATATTTTTTATAATATTTTATTCGAATTTTCGATTTATAATTTTAAATAATAATTAATATTAAATTAAAATAATTTAATATAAATTCGTAATAATAAAAAATAAATATATTTAATATATTTATAAAAATAAAAATATTAAAATTAATAATTTTTTATTATTTTAAATAAAAATAATTATTTTTTATATATTTTAATATTTTTTAATAAAACGATTTCGATTTTTTTTTTAAATAAATACAAATATTTTATAAATATTTAAATTAATTTTTAAAATTATATTTATATATATATAATTATTTTATTTTTTAAAAAATCGAAAAATAAAAATTTAATATATAAATTATTATTTATCAATTTTATTTAAAATTATTTTTTAAAATATACGTATTATAAAAATATTAAAAACTCGTAAAAATAAATTAATCGTTATAAAAATAATAATTTTTAATAAACGAATATATAAAAAAAATAATATTTATTTATTTTAATTAAAAATTTTTTTAATCGATTATTTTAATTTTAATATTATAAACAACGAAATAAAAAACTAATAATTATATTTATTAATAACGATTACGAAAACGTAATTTAAATAAAAATAATTTAAATTATAATAATTTAAATAATAATAAATTTTATTAATTAAAAATTTATTTAAAATCGATTATAATTAATATTTTTATTATTTATATTTTCCAAAAAAAAACTCGTAAAAAATAATATTATTTAATTTAAAAAAATTTATAAATACTATTTATATTCGCTATTTTTAATAAATAAATATAATTAAAAAATATAATAAAATAAAAATACATTCGATATTATACGAAAAAGTATTTTATTATAATATAATATTTTTTTAAAACGATAATATATATTTTTATTTTTATATAATTATTATAAAAAAAATAATATTATTTTATTTCGATATTAATATTAATAATTATTTAAAAATTTCTCGTATTTTATAAAATAAACTTTTTTATAATTTAATTTTATCGTTTTTATTTAAACGTTTTTTTTATTATATTTTTTTTTAAAATTTTTATATATTTTTTTTAATTATTTAAATCGTTTATTTAAAAAAAAATTATAAAATTTTAAAAATTTTTAAATTTTTAAATATATTATATTAAAAGAAAATATTTTTATTTTTATAAAAAAAATTTTAATAAAAAGATTTAAAACGTATAAAATCGATTATTATATTTTAAAATTAATAATTTAATCGAATAATAATTTTAAAATTTTATTTTAAAAAAAAAAAAAAAATATTTTTTTTTCGATTAAAAAAATATATATTTGTTTTTATATTTTTATTTATTTTATTTATAAAACTATTAATATTATATTTTTTATAATTTAAAGATCTTTTTTTTTATTAAAAATACTTTAAAATATATTATTAAATTAAATTTAAATTTTTTTTATATTCGAAAAACGAATATTTTTATTTTTATTTTTATTTTTATTTTTACGAAATTTATTAAACTCGAAATTTTTTTTGTTTAATATTTTCGTTTTTAAATTTTTTATTTTTAATTTAATTTTAAAAATATTTTTTATAAACGATATATTATTTAATAAAACGTTCGATTTATTATTATTCGATATATTCGATTTATTTAATTATAATAAACGATTTTTTTAAAAAATTATTTTAATTTCGTCGATACAATTTATAATATTATATATTTTAATAATATTTTTATTTTTATCGATATTTTATTTTACGTTGATATTATCGTTTTTATAAAATACAATCGAAAATAATAAACGAATTTTATATAAATTAATATTCTCGAAATTTTCGAATATAAATTTTTATATAATTATATAAATTTGAAATTCTTTTAAACGTAATTTAAAAATTTTACGATCGTATAATTTTTTTTTTAATTTTTTTTATATAATTTTAAATTTTTTTTTAAAAAAATTTTTAATATAAAAAAATTTTTAATATAAAAAAATTTGTTAAAAAACGTATTATTTTTTTATATATTAATAAAATTAAATTTAAAATAAATAAAAATTAAAAACGTTTTATAAAATATATTTTTTTAAAAAATTTTTCGTTTATTTTTATAATAAAAAAAAATTTAACGATAATTAAACGAATATATTTTTATATTAATTAAAAATATAATATATTAAAAATTTAAATAAAATTTTTTTTTTAATTCGTTTTCGTTTTTATATATTTGAATTTTAAAATAATATATAAAATAATAAAAATAATAATAATAAAACTTTTATAAATTTTAATTTCGTAATAATTATTATAATTAAAAAAAAAACAATATAATAAAAAAAAAATTCAAATTAATTATATATCGTATATAACGCGATTATATATAATATTTTAAATTTTAAATAATAAAAAATATAATAAATAAATTAAATATTATAAAATTAAATATTAAAAAATAATTAATAATTATATAATTATTAAAAATTTAATTTATTAATTATTAAATTTTTTTTATTATAAAATTTATATAAAATTAAATATTAAATTATTAAATATATTATTTAAATTTTTACGATTTATAATAATTAAAAAAAAAATTTATTAAATTTTTACGAATAATAATAATTCGAAAATTTAATATATAATAATTTGAATTTATTTTCGTATTATTAAATAATAATATCGATAAATATTAATAAAAAAATCAAATTTATAAATTTAAAAATTTATTATTATATAAAATATATAAATATAAATATAAATTTTATTTTATTAATTTATTTATATTCGAAATCGTTAAAAACGAATTATAAATATAATTTATACGATAGTAAAATCGTTAAAAATTTGCGATATATTATATAATTATTAATATTAATTAAAAGAATTATTTTTTATAATATAAAAATTTATAAAAATACAAAAACGTTATAAATTAATATTATTAAATAATTTTTTTAAAAAAGTTTTAATACATTTTAAACGTTATTATTATATTAATAAAAATTACGAATTAATTTAATAATAATATTTTAACGATTTTTTAATTTATTTAAAAACGTATTTAAAAATATTAAAATAAAAACGTAAAACGAAAAAAAACGTATAAATAATTTTAAAATATATATTATAAATTTATAAAAAATTAAATTAAATAATTTTATTTATTTATTTATCGATTATTAATAATATAAAAAATAAAAATATAATAATAAAAATTAATCGAAATAAAAACGCGATAATAAAAATTAATTAAAATATTAAACGAATATAATAATTTTTATTTTAATTTATTTTTTAATTTTTTATTTTAATAATTTTATTTTTATAAATTCGTTTAAAATATATATATTGAATTATTTAATAATATTATTATTTTTCGATAATAAGATTTTGTTTTTTTTAAATAATACGCGAAATATAATTTTATTTATTTTTATTTATTTTATAATTTATAAAAATAAAAAAAAACGTACGATTTATCGTTTTATATTATTAATATTAAAATGTATTAATTTGAATATTAAAAAAAAAAAATTTTAATTTTTTTTTTTTTAAATTTTATTTATATAATAATAATTTTATATTAAATATCGAAAAAAGTAATTAATATTTAATAATTTTATTTTTAATATTTTTATATCGATTTTATTATATTTATTTTTAAAAATTCGATATATTATATTAAAAAAATTATTGTTTTATTATTATTATTCAAATTAAAAAATTAATTTTTATTATTAATATTATTTTGTTATTTGTAATCGTTTTAATTATAATATTATAAAATTTAAATTAATTTTTAAAATTTTTATTATTAGATTATAAATCGTAATAATAAATAAAAATACGTATTATATTTTATTTTTTTTTCAAATTTTAAAATTATATATTAATAAAAATATTAAATTAAATTTAAAAAAAATTTTTTTTTTTTATTATTACTCGTTTTAAAATTTGTTTATTAATTGTTTTAAAAGCGATTAATATTTTATTATATTTTTTAAAAATTTTATTAATTATTTTAAAAATTTTCAATATACGTTTTTTTAATATTTTAAAATAATCAAATTTTTTTTACGAAAATTTTAACGATATATTTATAAATATAATAATAATTTTAATATAATATTTTTAATAATATAATATCGATAAAATTAAAAAAAAATATATATAAAATATATAAATTTTTTTTTTAATAAATATTCGATAAATTTTACAATTAAAATTTAATTTATTTATATTTATTTATTTTATTTTATTTTTTTAAAAAGTTTTAAATACGTTTTAAATATTTTTTTTAAAAAAAAAGATTTTTATATTTATAAATATATATTATAAATTTAATATTATATATTATTTATTTGTTTTTTTATTAATATTTTTTTTAAACGTATTTTTAAATATAATTTTAAAAATTTTATTAATATTAAATTTTTTAAATTTATTATAATAATTATAATTTTAATTTTATAAAAATTTAAATATTAATATTTGAAAATTTTAAATATTTACGATTTTAATTAAATATTTTAATATTTTTAATTTATATTTAAATATTTTTATATTTAAAACTTTTTAATATTTTTATTTTATATTTAAATATTTTAATATTTGAGATTTTTTAGTATTTAAAATTTAAATTTAAATTAAAAATATTAAAATTTTTTTAATATTTGTAATTTTAATTAAAAAACGATTATATTAATTTAAAATAAATATTTTTTTAATTTTTATAAACGTTTTTTCGAGTAATTTTTCGAGTAATTTACGAATTAAACGATATAAAAACGTATTACATTTTGTAATATAAATTATAATAAATTAAAATAATTAATTAAAATATTCGAAAAAATTTCAATTATAGAAATATTATATAAAAATATAAAATTACGTAAATATAATTGTAATAATATATCGTTTTTAAAAAAATATTTATATTATTTTTAATATATTTAATTGTATTTAATTTTTAGTATTTATTAATACGATTAATTTCGTTTTTATATTTATATTAAATATATTATTAAAATCAATATTTAAAAATTTCGATTTATTATTATTAATTAAAATAAAAAACTTAATATTTTTAAAATTTTAAATTTTAATAATATAATAAGTTTTTTGTAATTTTTTATTTTTTATTAATCGTTAATTTATTATAAAAAGCGAAAAATTGATTTCAAAAAAAGAAATATTTATTAGTTTGTTTTAATTAATCGAAATACGATCGATCAAATTATCGATTTTAATATTATTTAAAAATTTTAAATTATTAGTATTATTAAATTAAATTACGTAATACTAATTATTTGATTACAATTTTCGATATAAACGAATATTGAAATTCGAATTCGATTAAAATATTAATTTGAATTTGAATTTTCGAATTTAAAGTATTTCAAACGATAATATTAAAAAGTACTTTATTTATATAATTTAAATAACGAGTATAAAAAAATATTTTATTAAAATATATTTAAATATTCGTTTTTTGTTTGATATTTATTATTCTATATTTGAAATTCTTAAAATTTAAATATTTAAAAATTGTAAATAAATCAAATTTGAAACGACGTATTAAAATACTCGAAATATCGATTAATAATACAAAATTAAATCGATAATACTTTTAAATAAAAAGTTTTAAAATATATTAAATAATTATTTAATTAATTAAATATTTAATTTAAAATTATATAATTTCAAACTTCGAATAAATTATTATAATATTTTGTAAATAGTCTATAAAAGTATAAACTTTTTTGTAAATTGTAATTTTATTAAACGTAATAATAAAAATCTTCGAAAAAGTATTATCGTTTATTTCAAAATCGAATTAATTTATATTATCGATTTTTAAACGATTTTAAAAAAAAATTTAATTTCAATAATTTTGATTAATTTTTTAATCGTTTTAATTATCTATTTTCGATCAATATTCTATTATAAATAATAAAATATTTCAATTTCAATTAACGATATTTCAAATTATTTTTAATAATAAATTTTTTTTGTATTTAATACTTTATAAGTCGTACAAATCGTTTTTTTTTTCGAATTCGAAAAAAAAATCGATAAAAGAATAATTTGTAATAAAATTTACTAGTATAATTAAAATACTAATTATATCGTCAACGAAAACAATAAATTCAACGTTTAATACTAATTTATTATTAATTTAAAAATCATCGAACGATTCGAATTTTTTGTTTTAATTGAATTATATAATTAAAATAATTATTTATCGAAAAAATTAATCTATATATCGAACGTATTAATATTTATTTTCTAAAAAAAAAAAAAAGTTTAAAAGTACAAATAATTATTGTTTAATTTATTGCAATATAAAACTCGAAAACTATAAATCGAAATAGTGATTTATCGATAAAATCTATAAACGAAAACGTAAAAATCGTATAATTAATCGATTAAACGTATTATTATATTTGTAACGTAAATTACAATAAATTGAAATAATTGATTAAAATATTCAAAGAAATTTCGATTATAAAAATATTATATAAAGAATATAAAACTACGTAAATATAATTATAATACATTTAATATAATACGTTTTAATTCGATTTAATTAAAATTCGATTTTTAAATTTTAAAAAAATTATAAGTTTTTAAATATATAATTAATATAAAATATTTATTTATTACGTCGAAAATTAAATAATATTAAAAAAAATCGAAATAAATATATTTTTCATATAATTATTAAAGTTTATAAATATTATTATAATAAATATTAATTTTTATTATAATAAAAAAATAGAAATTAATAATTTTATTATTAAACTACGAAAAATTATATATGTATATATAATTCTTTAAAAATTAAAATTAAATTATATATTTAAATATATATAATTTTTTTTTTTTAAATATATAATAATAAAAATTTTAAATTTTTTTCGATTATTTCGAGTTTTTTTTTGCGTTTTAATTTATATATTAAATTTATTAAATTTATATTTTATATTTTATTATAATACGTAAACGATTTTTTATAATATAATATAATATTATTTCGTTTAAATTTTTTTTTAATTTATTTATTAATTCGATTTTAATATAATTTTAATAAATTTAAATCGTTTTTTTAATTTTTATTTATTTTTAAAAATTATTCGTATATATTTTACGTATAATTTAATTTTTATTTACGTAAAAATACGCGTTTATATTATAATATTATATTAGTAATTTTTTTATTTTAATATTATACATTTTATTATAATACTTTCAAAATAAATTATATATTAATTTGTTTTTTATTTAATTTATTTATTTAAATTTTTATGTTTTTTTTAATTAATATTTACAATTTTCAAAATTTTTATTTAAAAACGAAATTTTTTATTAAATACGTTTTTTTATTTATTATATAATTTAAAAAATTTAAAGAATTTTTATATTATAAAATAAAATAATTTAATAAAAAAAATTCGTTATTAAATATTAAATAAATTTATATTATAAAATAAATTAATTTAATAAAAAAATTTATTATTAAATTTAAATAGATTTATATTATAAAATAAATTAATTTAATAAAAAAAACTTATTATTAAATTTTAAATAAATTGAAATAAATAAATTTATATTATAAAATAAATTAATTTAATAAAAAAAACTTATTATTAAATTTAAATAAATTTATATTATAAAATAAAATATTTAAACAATATTATTATTATTTTTTATACGTTTATTATTTTATTTCGATATTATTTTTCGATTTTATAAAATTATTTTTATATTGAAATCGTAAAAAAAAACGTATTAAAAATTTATATACGTTTTATTAATATTGTCATATAATAAAAATAATATATTAATAAAAAACGTAAAAATAAAAATGCGATTACGTATAAAAAAAATAATATTACGATTAAAATACGTATTTATTAATTCGAAAAATTATAAAATTAAAAAAAAAAAAATTTATTTATAATATTTCGTTTTTTAATAAAAATTGTATTTATTATATTATATAATAAACGAATTATTTTATATAAAATCGATTAAATAATATTTTTAAATTATTTAAAATATAAAATTTTTAATTATTTTTTTATAATATAATTATAAATCAATATTTAAAAACATTTATTAATTTTTATATTTTATTTTCGTAATAATAAAATTTTAAAATTTATATATTAATATATTTATTATATAAAAATTTATTTCGATTTTTTATATTTATTTTATTTAAAATTTATTTCGTTTTTTTATATTTATTATATTTAAATTTATTTCGATTTTTCACAATTTATTTAAATTTATTGTTTTTATTATATATTTATTATATTTAAATTTATTTCGATTTTTTATAATTATAATATCGAAATTTATTTTATTTTTTATATTTATTAAAATTTATTTCAATTTTTATTTTATTTTTACAAATTACGATTTTATTAATTTTATATTTATTTATATTTTTTTTTTTAATATTTTTATAATAAACTTACTAAAAATTAAATTAAAAAACAAATAAAAAATAATTTTATTATTGAAACTTAAAAAAAAAAAAAAATTCGAACGAGTATTTAATTTTTAAAATTCGATTAATAACGTCGAATTAAAAACGAATATATAATACGTAATTACATTTTATAATATTATTTTTTCTTTTAAAAGTTTTTTCAAAAAACTCGAAATTTTTATTAAATATAAATTATTAAACAAATTATTTAATTGCGTTTAATTTTATTTTTTATTTATATTTTTATTATTATTGTTTTTATTATTCAAATTCATATTATTATTATTATAATAATTAATTTTTTTTTATTTCAATATTATTTACAATTATAATTTTATTTATTTTTAATTTATTTATTTTTTTATATCGAATATCGATATCGATAAAAAGTTTATTTAAAATTAAACAATCGAATTTACAAATATCGTTTAATATATTATCGTTAAAATTTAAAATTAAATTATTAATTACGCGAATATTTACGTTTAATACTAAATTAAATATTTATTAAATTACTCGAAAAAAACGTAAAAAAAAAATTCGAATTCGTTTATAATTATATAATATATAATTTTTTCGTTAAATAATTATAATATTTAATTCGAGTATTAAACGTATAATCGAATACGTATTATTTATATTAATTTTTTTAAATTCGTATATTTATAATTATTTTTATTTTTTTTATTATAATTTAATAATACTATTAATAAATAATCATTATAAAATTTTTTATCGATTAATAAAATATTTGTTTTTAATATATAAATTTTATTTTAATTTTTAATAAAATTTTAAATTTTAATATTTTTAAGAATTTTTTTATTTTTTTTATAATTTTTTTTTATAATTTATTATACGAGTTTTTAATAAAAATTCTATAAATAATATTAAAATCGAAAACGAATTATAAAACTTTTTTTAATATTATATTTGTAATCGTAATCGAAATTTAATTGTTTTTAAAAATCACTTATAAAAACTTTTTTTTAATTAAATTTATTAAATTATTATTTTTTATATTTAAAATTTTAATATTTTTTTACGTTATTTTTTTTTTATTTTTTAAAATATAACGTTTTTACGTATAATTATATTCTTTTTAATCGTTTTATTTAATTGCGAATATTGAATTTTTTTTATTATTAAATTAATTTATTATTCGATTTTTATTTTTTTGTCGATCGTATTATTTTTTTTAATAATTATATATATTTTTTTT
>MU119438.1:0-12119 GCA_014904845.1 Acephala macrosclerotiorum
TATAAAATAAAAAAATATAAATAAATATTAATATAATTAAATTAAAAAAAGATTAATTATATATTTAATTAATATTTATATTAATATTATAATTATTCAATATATTAAATATATATTTATTATAAATTAAAAATTTATATTGATATATTAATTATAATAATATTTATATATAAAAAAAATTAATTATATTTAATATAAAAAAATTATTAAAATTAATACAAATAAAAAATATAATAATTAAGAAATTTTAAAATATTAAAAAATTAAATATTTAAATAAAAAGTTTTTTAATAAAAATTTTTAATAAAAAGATTTAATATATATTAATATAAATTAAACAATTTTAAATAAATATTTATACGATTATTAAAATTAATTAATTAATAAAAAATTATATAATTTAATTTAAAATAATAAATTATAAAAATTTTTGAAACAATAAAAAAAATATTATAATTTTTAAATTTATATTAAGAAATAAAAAAATAAATTAAAAAATAATAAAAATAAATATATTTATATTAATATATTTAAATTAATTGAAAATATTTATATAAATTAATATTCGATTAAATATAAAATATTATTTTAATATATTTTTTATTAATATATTTTAATTATAAAATTATATATTAAATAAATTTTTTAATTTTTTATAAAATAAAATATATTAAATTTATATATAAATAATAATTAAATATTAAATATTTTAATTTAAATTTTTAATATTAAATAACGATTTATAAAAATAAATTAAAAATTAAATAATAATATATTTTTTTAAATCAAATAAAATTTTATAAATTATTTTAATAATTATAAAAAATTAATTAATATAATTAATACGTATATTAAAATTTAAAAAAATCTTTTATATATATTTAAATTAATTATTAATAATAATTTTTAATTAAAAAAAATATTAAATTATAAATATTTTAATTATTTATTTAAATTTGTATTTATAATATAAAATAATATTATTTTTATTATTTAATTAAAATATTTATTTTTTAAAAACGTTTATTAATTTTTATATTTATATTATTATTTATTTTAATATTCGTTTATAAAAAGATTTTTAAAAATTTTTAATAAATATATAAATAAAATATTTCGTTTAATAAATAATAATATTTAATAAAATTTTAAAAAGTTTTTATTTAAATATAAAATTTTTTTTTTTTTAAATATTATTTAAAATATTTAAAAAATAAATAAAAATAAATATTAAAATTTTAATTTTAAATTAAATAATTTTAAAATATATATTTATTAAACGTATAATTTTAAAATTAATAAAATAATATACGAAATTATAATAATATAATTTCGAATTAAAATATTTAATTAATTATTAATTTTTAATATAATATTTTTAATAATAAATTAAAAAAAATTAATAAAATAAATTTTTTTTATTAATTTAATTAATTATATAAATAAATATTATTTTAAAATTTAAAAAAATTAATAAATTTATTTTAAATTATTTTATAAATAATAAAAAAAATTTAATTTATAAATATATATATTAATTTATAAATATTAATTGAAATTAAAATAAATATATATAAAATATAATAATATAATATTAAAATTAATAAAAATTACAAAATTTAAAAAAAAAATAATAATTATAAATAATATTAAATAAATTAAATTTATAAAAAGCGTAAATATAATAATAAATAAAATTTAAATTATATTTGATTTTTTAAATCGAATAAAAAATAATAAATCGAAAGAAATAAATTAATTATATATAAATATAAAAATAAAAAACAAAAATAAAAATTATATTATAATATTAAAATTAAAATAATTAATAATATTTATATAATAATTATATTAATTTATTAATTTATTTATTATATTATTATTGAAAAAAAAATTTTAATTTAATTTATTTAATAATTATATAATATTTATATTCGAAAATTAATATTTTTTAAAAAAAATTTAAAAATTTTTATCAAATAATAAAATAATAAAAATATTTATTATTAAATAATTATAATTTTTAACGTTATAAAAAATCGATAATAACATTTAATTTAATACGTTTATAATTAAAATATATAAAATTTAATTTAAAAAAAATTATATTAATATAAAAAATTATTCAAATAAATATTTTTATAAATATTATTATATTTTATATCGTTTTAATAAATATATTATTAAATATATAAATAATCGTTTAATAAATTTAAATTTATTTTATAAAATAATTACGTATTTAATTATTTAATAATTATTAATATATTATATATAAATAATTAATTTATTAAAAAAAATTTAAATTATAAAATTTTTTTTATTTATATTAAATTATATTATTAATAATATAAAACAAAAATTTATTAATCGAATTTAAATAATAATTAAAATTAAAAAAGAAAATTATATTTTATTATATTATATATATTTTATTATATTATATATATTTTATTATACGTAAATAATTAAATAATAAATAATTCGATAAAAAAATAATTTTATATATAATTTAATAAAATTAAATAAAATTTATTTTAAAATAATTAATAAAAACGTATTATTATTATTATTTATTATTAAAAAATTAAAAATAATTTATATAATTATTAAAAAAAAGAATTTATAATAAAAAATAATTTAAATATTTAATTTATTATAAAATTATTATTATTTTTAAATATATATATTTAACGTAAAAAAAAATAATTAAAAATAATTTAATATTTATTTTATAAATATAATTAAAAACAATTAAAAAAATCGCGTAATAAAAATATTTTTTATAATAAATAAATAAAAAATATTATTATTTTATAAAAAATAATAAAAAGTTTAAAATATTTTAAAAAAAAAATTAAAAACTTTAAATTCGTAAAATACGATTTTATTAAATATATTAATATTCGTATTTTTAATTTAAAATTAATTAATAAAATTAAAAAAAAAATTATTAATATTTTTTATAAAAAATCGAAATTAATTATTTAAAAATATAATAATATAAAAAAAGTTTTTATATAATTATTGATTATTTAAAAAATTAATTAAAAAATAATTATTATATTAATATAATTTTTTATTTAAATTTTTAAAAAAAAAATTAAAATATAATTATAATAATTTTAATATACGATTTATATTTCTTAATAATAATTATAAAAAAAAAAATTTAATATTATAAAAATATAAAAAAATAATATATTTATTTATATATAAAAAAATAAATTTATTTTTAAAAAAATTAAATTTATAATTAAATTTAAAAAAAGTTAATAATAAATATATTTTAATATAATATAAAAATATAATTTATATATAATAAATAATTAAAAATAATATATTTAAAAAATTAATATTATTATTATTTATTAATTCGAAATAATATTCGATTTATTTATTATTATTTAATATTAAAATTTAGCGAAAATCGAAATTATTATTTTAAATTTATTAATAATAAAATTTTTCGTTTTTATAAATAAATAATAATTAAATAATAATAAATTTGAAATTAAATTTTTATTTATTTATTATAATTTTATTAAAAATAAACAAATTATTAAAAACGTATTAATTTTTAAAATATATAATATTAATAATCGATTTTATTTTTAATATAATTATTAAATAATTCGAATTTTTTAATATTTTAATAATCGTATTTATAAATTTATATTCGTTTTATAAATATTTAATTAAATTTAAAATTATTAAAAAAAACGTTTAATAATTAATATTATAATAAAATTAATTTTTAATAAAATTTTAAAAAATAATTAAAAAAATAAATATTTTAATATTATTATAATTTAATTTTTTAAATTAAAAATAAAAATAAAATTTTCAATTTAATATTTATAAATATTAATATATTATAAAAACGATATTATTTTTAAATAATTTAATTATATATTTTATTTATATTTAAATTAACGAATTTTACGTATTAAAAAATTATAATACATCAGGAAAAATATTTTTTGCCAGCCGTTTTGCCGAAAGATACGTGCGCTAGTAGCGTTATTAGCGAGCCAATGGCAACTTAGTCGATTGCCAGCGCCACCGGCTATTTTAGTCTAATGCTAATAGCGCCAGCTCGATGCCAATGGTGCCAAAGCATTGCTAATAGCACCAGCTTAAGACTAAATACTTAAATATTTGAAACTTATAATTTATAGCACTTATTTAGTCTATTATAAGAGTTTCAAGGAAATCTATCGAGCGCGCATTGAGATATTAAGCTATAAAGTTAAAAATTGTTAAGTTTTGGTGTTCTTCGCCAAGATTTATATGCAGACTAGCGGCCGCGCCTTATCCGACCAATAGATTTTCACCGTCTCATAAATCATGCAAATGGATAAAAGTGAAAATTGAAAATATCAATGCCACTTAAAATCTAATCGTAGAATCGATCGATTCAAGCAAAGTTTACGCGCTTAAGAATGCCGGCTTAGCATGTGAGTCGTTACGATGCTCGATATTGAGAGCTTAAATTGAGACACTTAGAGGCTGAGCGGCTCAATTGATTAAGTGTGGCTGCATAAGGGCCGTATAAGGGCCGCGCGCAGCCGTTTGCAGCCGCTCGAAAGCCGAGAGTTTTAGTGTTCTTATTGGCCGGACCCACTTGCCAATTAGCAATCGGCTTTTTAATTGGACGCCACAGATTTGGACATGCAATTACTGCGTAGCGCGCGCCATTGGCAAGCCGCTGGTACTATTGGCAGGTGATTAGCACGTGAAATTTTTTCCTGATGTAAAATTAAAATATCACAAAGTTTTAATACTAGTCTTTGTCCCAAAACTGAAATAGACTTTTTAATAACAAAGTAAACTTTTAACATTTATTTAAGTTTGTAATTCGTTCAGCTGGTATTTTACATAAATCCTTACCCCGTTTGAGCGAGTCCCAATTTATGACACATGTAAGCACTCGCCGCTTTTCTCACCCCTGCCTCACTTATTATCGCTCATCCTCACCTTTCCTCACCTGACTCCTAGTAGCTTGATCCCAGTCGTCCTTAGTACGCTTTACGTTCCCAAATAAAGCGGTTTTTCGTTTGATTTTATAGACTTTGAAATAAAAGTGTGAGATCTGCAGTGGGAATTCTAAAGATTCATAGAGCTATCAGGTCAACGGAAGGAATTTCATTTATCATGGCACAAATTCAGGTTGAACATCTAAGCGGATGAAGAGCTTATGGAACGAGAATGTAGCTCGCGTAATCCGAGCCAGGGATTTTTTTCACGTGAGAATATCAATCTTCATTTCCAACATTTGAGCTACGAAGGCCACAACATACTGTGCTTTCCGCCAGACCCGTTTACCGCATACCGACTCCTAGAGCGCGATGCGCACTTTGGAAGATACATCCCAACCATATGGATCCCCACCCGATGTCACTTGCCTTGTAAGGGTTGTGGCGTAGATGTTAGTCGTCTCGGTGGACTTCGTGTCAGAGACCCAGTGGAGAAGGTAGAAGAGAATGATCTTCTCCGGGGAGCCTTTGAAGATCACTGCGGTCAAGGGGCTGCCAGGAATTGGTGCCATGTCCAGTCCTACGGCCACTGGCTGCTGCAGTGTCCCATTGCTGTCAACCCGGACCCTTTGCACGCTGTTGTCGTCAGAGGTGTAGAAAGCCCAGAGGTTGGTTCCATCATCGACTGCAGCGATGCTAGAATGAGCAGACAAAGCCCGTCCATGTGCTTGAACGGTATAGCGAACATAATCTGAGAAATGTAAGTAAAAGAATTCAACGGCGTGATCAAAGGGAACCAACCATCGTCCCCAAGGTCTTGAGAAGACCCAAGTCCGAGCCTGTCGTATTGGAAAAACACCACCGGATCCACATCATCAGTGGATGAGGCGGATTTGATACCGGCTTCCGGCAGAACAGCGGCAAGCGATGTTCCGAAAAGAGGAGGATCGTTAATGGGTGGAGGACCTGTCGCCCAGCCAGAGTGGCTGTAGTTGACTTGCACGATGTCACCAGATTCTCCTGTATTCTGGTAGTAGAGGCAAATGAAATCAGCGCCGATTTTGTTAGTTAGCCGCATGGCAGCCAGTCGAGAGTAGGGGGCGGCGGCCCAGCCCTTTGCCGAAAGATCTCCCTTATGCCATTTGCTATCGTAGTACGCATCACAGAGCTTATTCTGGCCATCGATATAAAACACATAACGCTAATAACAAGTCAGCTTCTCTGTAGCAGTCCAAAAGCATACCACAAACCCTGTTCGTGCTTGTGTTCCAGTCTCGAGTAGCTACCGCTGCCAAAGGAGTGAACCGTTTGGGAGGGAGCTCGTCGCTGGTAGGTCCAACCGTGTCAACATTGCCAGTCCTTGTGTAGATCCCCGAGTTTCCGTCAAGCTTTCCTTCGATTTCCACTATGTTACCATAGTAGCTTTGAGCGTAGGTGTAGATGCCACTCTTGCTCTCGGCAATACTGGCAAGGGAGGTGTTTGGAATGAAGCTGGCTGACATGACTAAATCTTGAGAATCTCTGTATCAGCTTGGTACTGCCGGAGGGCCTTGATTGAGAGGGCAAGCTTTCGTGTGATACTTAAGCTCTTGAGGTTGTAGGCTTCTTGAGATGGCCGAATTGTCTTGAGAGTCGTGGACCTTTATAGACTTGGGTATCGCACGGAATACGCTCTACAATACTTTCATTTCATAAAGCTCCAATGGAGCAATTGATTTTATCCAATCATAATCGGTGATATGCATGAGAAGAATGCTCTCGCGCCGTGCATATGGCCTGACCATTGAAGGTATGCCACAAATGTCGATTTGAGTCTCTCACATTCGTAGCAAAGCTATGACTGTCCACTCCAAGGATCCAGAACAGAAGCATGCCTCAAACTAAGCTTCTTATTGATAGTCCTACGATAGAGCTGCCCGCGTAGCGGCACACTCGTGGAACTCGATAAGGGATCATAAATGGTGGCTTTTATACCACAGCAAATCTGGAGACCCTTCTAATCTGCATCTGCATGGAAACGAACAATGACTCATAAACGGTGGTACCACAGCAGGCCTAGAGCCTCCTCATCTAGATTTGCGTGGAAACGAACAATGACTCATGAATGGTGGCTTCTTTCATACCACAGCAGGTCTAAAAACCCTTCTTATTTGCATATCCATAAAAGCCGATAAATAATTATAAATAGTGGTTTTTATAGTATAGCAAGTCTAATGTTTGCATTTGCCACGGCCATAATGCCTAAGGACCTCGGTAGGAAATCCACTTATAAAAAAACCTCAAGCAGGTCAAGTAATAAAGCGACAGCGCTTTACTTCAAAAAGCATTGCTTTACTAAGCAGGAAGTATTATACAAGTAAAAAATGTTTTATATAAATAGAAGTTTTTAATTAGTAAAAATAGAATATAAAAGTAATTATAAAAATAAATTAAACTAAGTTCGATTTTAATACCAGATTACAAAAGTCGTTTAAAATTGCGATTTTTTATTTATTTTAATTTAAAAAAAATTATTTTTTTATTTTATTATTTTTTGCAAATTTTAAATTTAATATTAATATATATTAATAATTCTTATAATTTGAATTAAATAAATATATAAAATATTTAAAATTATAATAAATTAATTTTTAATTTTTAAATAATTATTCACTAAATTTATAAAAATAATACTTTTAAATAATCGTATAAATTAGTAATAAAAATCGCGATTTTAAACGATTCCTGCGATCCGGTATTAAAGCCGAGCCTGAGCTAAGTTGAACGGCTCCAAAATGGGCACCTTAACAAGCTTTTTAATGTTTTCTAGTTTTGGCCAGTGATAGCAGCTTGCAGTCGAGGGGTCGAATAGGTCCCACTGGCTCAATAGTTCAAGCCTTCTTCGCTGTGAACACCTTAGCTCACCATAACTGACATAATATTGTTGGTAACGCTGCCCTACTCGCCATTCAAAACAGAAACAGATATTGCTCACTTTAGGATTGGTGTATGACAACTAGATTTTATCATGCCTCCGGTACCGCCTCCCACTTTTCCTTACCAGGCAAGTCCCAATCCGTCCTCACTCCCTCTTCAATCTCCCTAATCCTCTCTCTCAACTTCCTACTCATTCTCATCAACGCCTTCCCCAACAAATTCGCTCCCCACTTATCCCCATGCTTCAATGCATCCTTTTCCCTGAATCCAATTCCCCATCTCTCATCCTTCATACTCGCCTCACAAAGCTCCCTCTCCCTCGTCTCCAATAACACTCCCCTCCACCCCTCCTTCTCCCCATCGCCACTAAACTTACACCAATTCCCCTCGAAAGCAACCGCTCACAAACACTAAG
This sequence comes from Acephala macrosclerotiorum, assembly GCA_014904845.1. Lineage (NCBI taxonomy): Eukaryota > Fungi > Ascomycota > Leotiomycetes > Helotiales > Mollisiaceae > Acephala > Acephala macrosclerotiorum. The sequence goes on from MU119438.1 coordinate 8,311, forward strand.
CCACAAATGATCATCCCAACCTTCAACCTCGCGACCGAACTTTTTCCGCTCTTTCGGATCGTCCGAAGCGAGGATCTTAGTCTCTGCTTTGGGGTCGGAGAAATAGAGAGCTTGCAGTACATCATGAATTGCTCGGCGCAATTGAAGGATATCATTCTGGTTTGTTCATAAGGGGGAATTTCTTTTTTGGCGGATTTGGGATGTGCGACATGCAGCCAGGTGAGGGAGGCGATGGGGACTTCGAAGGTGGTTCTGTACCACTGGCAGAAAAGGCCTTATGGAGGCTCATTTGGCATGTAGAAGAATACAGGGCGATTTGGGTCTGGAGGTACATTTTCACCCTTCTTTGCCTTGTGGGCTGGTTTTCTTTGGTGTGGTTTCATTGCGGCAATTTAACGAGCTGTCCGTTAACAATAAAAAGTGAGATATACTTGGCGTAGAATGCTCCTTTATATGGTTGTCAAATTATTTTTAAAGAGTATTGTAATTTATTTTGATTTCGACTCATTCGGCGAGATTAAAAAGGGATAACTTTTGTAAATAATATAAACCGCCGCTTTTTAAATTGATAAATTAAGCTTTTTATAAATAAGTATTATGTAATAAAAAATTATTTTATTGCTTGTTCGACTTAAGAACTAATACCAACTTTTCTATATCACGTAAAATCAACACTTTTCATAATAAGCGATTTCACCCAAATTTAACCGAGGTGCCCAAATGCAGCGATTTGATTAGTCTATTAAAAAAGTGCGCAGCACGTGACGAACACCGAAACTTCGAATATATTGCGCTTATAACTACAATTTATTAATTAATCCAAATTGCATAAAACTTGTAAATAAATTGAAACTCAATTAAATACCGCCAAATTCCAAGTTTGAAGTGATTCTATTAATCCGTTATTGCGCAAATCAATAGAATATAATCGCACTTAGCAAAGATCGCGACCGCAAAACTCCCAAGTGCGCTTCTGCCTTAGGCATTTAAGTACTCATTTAAGTGCTGGACATCTCATCTCTACAACTGCGCAGCTTTTAAAGGGGGTCCCAGGGGGTCTCCCCTTGGAATTATATGCTAAGTAAAGTGATTTATATTGATTGAATCGATCGTAGTATCTCAATATAAGAGACGGGGGTTCCAAGGGATGTCCCCCTGGTGTGAGGCTCTACTGGAAGTGCGTTTCTACTTAAGGCGCTAAGGCACTTAAGTGCTAGAACTGCTCTACGACTGCGCAGCTCTCGAGAGAAGTCTTAGAAAGTCTCTCCCTGGAATTATATATTAAGTAAAATTGTTCAAATTGATTAAATTAATCGTAGCAACTAAATATAAAAACGGGAGTCTTAGAAGATATTTTTTTAATAATATAAAATTTCGTAATATATTTTTATTTTAAATACTAAAAAACTTATTAATTTATTAATTTTTATTATTTAATAAAATTTGAATTACTATTTTAATTTTAAATTCTTATAAAATATGCAAATTAAAAATTAAAAATTTTTAATTCAAAATAAAAAAAAATTAATAAAATTAAAAACTTTATAATTTTTTATAAAATTTATAAAATTTATAAAATAAAATATATATTAAAAAAAAAGAATTTCGTTTATTATTAATTTGTTTAATAAATCGTTAAACGATTTTTTTTTCGAAATAAAAAAACATTTTAAAATATATAATAATAATATATATTTATTTGTTTTTTAAATATTAATATTTTAATAAATATTATAAAAAAATAAATAATATTTTTAAATCGAAATTATTTAAAAATATATATATATAAATTATATAATATAAAAAAATAATAAAATATAAAATAAAAAAAAATTTGATTATAAATTAATTCGTTTTAATTAATTAATTAATTAAAATAAAAGTAATTTTTTTTTTAATTATTTTATAATAAAAAAAAAATATATAATTAATATTATATTCAAAATTATTTATTTATAAAAAAAAAAAAAAAAAATTTTATTTTTTATTTTTAAAAAAAGTTAACAAAAAAAATAATAAATTTTAAATTTAAATTTATTATTAAAAATAATTAAATATTTTTAATTATATTTTATAAATATTATTAATTTTTTTATTTTATATTTAAAAAAAATTTATTATTAAAAAATTAATTTAATTTAAATTATAATTTATTTTTGAACGAATTTTAATAATTTAAAAAATTTATAAAAAAAATTATATTAAAAATTATATTAGTTTTTTTAAAATCAATTTATAAAAAAAATTTAAAATTTATTATAAATTATAATATTAATATTAATAAAAATCGAAATTTAAAAATTAAAATTTATAAAATTTATAAAATTATTAATATAAAATCGTTTAATAAAAATATTCGTTTTATAAACGTATAATTTTAATTTTTAATTAAATATAATTTAAATTTTTTTTTAAAAAATTAAAATAATTAATTTATTATTATATTAAAATTATTAAATCGTAAATAAATTATTATAAATTTATAAAAAAAAAATAATAAAATAAATTTTTTTATTTATTTAAATTTTTTTTATAAAATATATATTATTATATTAATTAAATTAATTAAAAATTTAATCGAAAAAATAAAAATTAAAATAATAAAAATTTATAAAAATTATTTAATAAATGAATATTTATAAATATTATAAATAATATTTAAAATTTTCATACGATTAATAAAATTAAAAACATTGAAAAAATAATATTAAATTATAATAAAATAATAATAATAATTTTATATTTTTTTAATATAAATATAAATATATTATAATAATTTTTCAAATTTAATTAATATAAAAAAAAATTTAAAAAAATAAAAAAATTTATATAAAAAAAATAAAGTATTAATATTAATAATTTTTTAAATATTTATATTATTAATAATTATAATTAATTATTATTTAAATTTATTTTATTTAAATTTATAATTATTAAATTATTATTTATATTTTTTTATAATTAAAAAATCAAAAAAAAAAATTTATAAATAATATATTTTAAATTCTTTTTTTTTTTTAATAATAATTATATTAATAATTTTAATAATTTTATAAAACGTAAAACGTTTTATATAAAATATTTATTTAAATTTTTAATATTCGTATTTATTATAAAGTTTATTAATAAAATTTTTAATAAATTATTAAATATTTAAATTTAAAAAATAGTTTTTAATTATAATATTTAAATATATTATTAAAAATTCAAATTAAATTAAATTGAATTTATTAAAACGTAATATATAATTTTTTAATATTTATAAATTAATTATAATTTTTTTTATTTATTAAAATCGCGTTATATAAATTTTATAAATATATTATAATTGTTTTTATTTCGTTTTTTATATATAAAATTTATACGTAAAAAATAATATAATAAATTAATATTTTTAAATTTTAAATAATTAAAAATTATAAAATTTAATTATTTTTGAAATATATTAATATATAATTAAAAATATTATAATATTAATTTTATATAAAATATATTATTTTTATAAAAAAATAATATAAATTAAAAATTTAATAAAAATAAAAAAATTATAATTAAAGATTTTTTTTTATAAATTATATTTAAATATATTAAAATTTTTTTTTAAAAAAATAATAATATAATTTTATTTTTTTATATAATAAAATAATTTTAATTAATAAAAAAAATTAAATTTTTTAAAAAAAATTAATAAAAAAAATTATTATAAATAAAAAAAAAATTTTATTTAAAAAGTTATTAGTATTTTAAAAATTAATAATATTTATTTAATTATTTAATTATTAAAAAATCGTATATTTTTTTTTTTTTTT